>APFE031155863.1:19558-33604 GCA_000404065.3 Pinus taeda | reverse complement strand
GAGAGCCATGCCATGGGTGTTGCCATCAAGTACAACATCTGTAACATATAACCATACCAGAAACATAATGCCAACATTTTTAAGGTCTTTCTCCCATTTTCAAGGCTTGACATGAAGGGTTGAGGCTTAAGACTTGCAAAGGAGGTATGTATGAGTGTTGATGGACTCACACAAACTGTAGAAAGTCGTGGTGACAATTTTTTGTGTAACAGATTGCCCCCTAAAGTGCGAAGTTTTTAATAGATGAGGATGGTTTTTGTCATCTAAGAAGAGTGAAGGACTTTATCATTTCAAGGATATTCCTGTGGATACCCCGGTCGGAACCTGTAAAAACATTCAACACAATATATATATATATATTATATATATATATATAATATATATATATATATATTATATATTTATTTATATATATATATATAGATAGATATATGAAAATATCATCACTGAGGTAGGCATTCGCATACTCAAATCAAAACTGACTAAGAACTATCTAAAACTGTTCTGATATAGGAATGATTTTGTATTACATCACAAGTAGAAACATATGGACATAGTATGGGCACAACCATCTTTTTATGAATAGTCCACTATATAATGATAACAAAGTTCCTCGTAGCTTGGATGGTGGAAACTAGATCCAGGGTCTTCATTTCTACTTCCCGAACTAGTACGATTCTATCCATGTGAATGAATGTGTCGAAGTCGAACATGGTAGAAACCACTTGATTACCAGTCAATGATGTAAATTGTTAACAAGTGCAAGAGGAACCACTAGTAATGTCAATGGCCCTCAAAGTACTCAGTACAATCCATGAAATGTGAATGGATGAGTTGATGTCGAACACGTCACAGAATCCTTTGATCGAAGGTCAATGATGCAACCTGTCGTCAAAGGTGAGAAACCCGCCATTGAGGCATGCAGATTCCAAGGTACTAACGATTTCTAGATCATCTTTCTATATAATGAGTCGGAGTTGATAGAAAGCGATCCATCATAGGAAAGCCCATAACATGAAATCATAGATCAAGTCTGAAGAAATATATTTGGCAAGAACTAACTCAGGGATGGTCAATGATGGATGACAGATATTTTGTAGGTGAATGGTTTATTTGCACAGACCTCTTGAACACATAACGACACTGCAGATGGTTTGGTGACAATTGACCCAAAGCTAATACCTGGAAACCGACTGAAGACTTTCAATGTGGCTTGATTAACTTGCTAGGTAAAGGATTTCCCAACCCAGGTGAATAAAAGTGTCGTGTTCAAGAGTGATGGAAAGTTTTTCAAACACAAAGTATAACAAACAGGTTCGTTTTTTTCTCTTTTCCCCCACCATTTCTGGCAAGTACCTCTTTATTTTTGACAAGTTTGAGGAGGATAACATTTGCTTGGTTATAAACTCATCCTTCGGATGAGTCCAACTTAGTTTAGATTCGAACCCTAAGAAGGAGTGGTTCGTTTCTGTTTGTAATTAAACAGGTCCTTTACTGTTAAATTTTAATGAGTCCAGTATAGGGGAAACTTGACGTTTTTCAATTTTAGGGAGTCAGAAGAAAAACTTAAGAAAACTCCATGGTTGTCCTTTTTCGTAAATTTGTGTCTCCCATGCTCGAAAAAGTATAAAATAATACTTGAGAGAACCGCTTGACCATTACGATCAAGGAGTACTTTCATAATTAGTGCCTTCAATCTGAAAAAGTAAAAAAGCGATCGAAAACACGTCATTTTATTACTAATATCGAACTTGAAACGACAAAAGTCCGGCAACCTTTTCATGTTTATACGGTCAGAAAAGTGCTGTAAGTGGAGCGTCTTTTTAATTCCGTTTTAACGAGTCTAAAAAGAAAAACTCGGCAATTTTTTCATTCGAGTTAGAAAAGAGCTTAAAGAGGACTCCTGTGTGTTTTTGTTGAAAATGACAAATTCTCCCTCAATACCCAATATTCTGCACAAAAACTGCAAACATTACTCATATCTGTTTTATAAATAATAAAAATATACCAAAAGTGACATTTTCAAAGTAAAAAATAAATAAATAAAATTTATTTATTCAAAAAATCTTATAAAAAGGGCTTTTACAAGTTCATTTTCACCGTTTTGCTTTGGAGTAAAAAGTAAGAGCTTTTGGTAAGAAAACTTCCTGTGGAGATTGCGGAAAATCCGACCGCTAGAATCGAGAACCATCTTCTTCAGGTAATCCACATTGTCCCTGACTTGCATTTCATCCGTTTGAAATATTGTTTTAGGCTTTAAAAATTGATTTTTAGAGGAAAATTTGGGCAAAAAATTGCCTGCGGCAGTTGCGCAGGTGCACCATGTGGCCCCTGCGCACCACGATTTTTCCATGCACAGGGAAAAGTCGGGGTGTCGCACCTATCCTTAAGGAGAAGTGGGCAACTACGCACTGTCTCTAAAAGGATGGGTGCGAACCCCGAGAAACGCGGATTTAAAACCCTAAATTCTTCATTTTTGCCCCATAGATTTTGAATTGAAATGTTCTAAACCACCTATGTTGCAATGTAGGTACACAAGATGCTTGTTTGACGGGAAAGAGAGCACGAGGATGTGGATCAAGCTGCATTACTCCATCCACCTTCATTAAAGGCAATGAGAGCATGCGGGCTATTTAAATTTTGGACCATACCTGGCATGAGGGCACAGGTAGACTTTCTACAATGGCTGGTGGACAGGTGGAGCACGCAGGACCAGTGCTTCATTATTGGTGGCATCTGGCTCGAAATCGAGACGGATGACATATAATTTTTGACTGGCTTGCCCAAGAGAGGCGAGGAATTATCTCTGTTCGGATCTAGGCCAGGTGGCCAATCTGTCGCTAGTCTCCGACTAGAGTTTTGTAATAACCAAACTGCGGACAAACGGATAGATGTTAAAACCATCTCCCGTCCTGAACTAAAAGTGATCGCCTTTACTGTCACCAGACTCTGCAGGAGTGAAGCATTTCATCTAGCCACCGGTTCCCAGATGCGCATGTCAGTAGACTGCTTCCCAGGCACCGCCTTCAACTGGTGCGATGCTGTATTGGCCAATGTGAAGGGCCAATTGACTAGGGCAAAGAACGGACAGCTAAAGAACTTTGGATATGGTTATTTCGTTGTCATCTTTGCCCTAGAGAGGATACCGATGCTGGTTCCACAACAACTTACTGTTGAGGCTGGACTTCCCCAAGATCCTAGGGTTATGCGTTGGGTTGCAGTCATGGCCTGCCATCCTGAGTAGGGTACCGAGGTTGTTTGATTCACACCCGAGTATTTTCGTTGGTTAGAGAACCAACTCTTTGTGATTCAGGATTTTCCATACGCTGGGATGGATTATCGTGGTGATCCCAACATGGCCCTTCCACCAGGAGAGCAATGGGATGATAGAGGTAAATTTTTTTTCAACATTTCAAATTATATATTTTTTGTTTTGTTTTTAAATCGTCCCAAAACTAATAGTATAATTTTTTTAAATGCATATGTGGGTCCATGACGACCAGCCGCTCTCCAGCCTTATGATCGAAGACAGCGAGCTGCCGCAGCACCGGCCCCACAGGACTAATCAGTAGAGACCTTGGCCGAATTGGAGGGTCATCTATAGCGCTTGACAACAGATATTCCAGAGACCAACATAGGTGACATTCCCCTTAGACTTAAGTGCTATGTGATTGGGGTCCCAGGACCTTTTAGGAGGTTCCTTTGTAGGGTGGCCCGAGCAGTGGTGTCTTATCATGATAATCACCAGTGGTAGGATGATTGCCTTGTAGACTCATTTTTGGACTTTTTGTGCTATCATTTTTGCCAATCATAAGGTGTTTTTCAACCTATGATCGAAGACGATGTATATTTTGACACACTCCTATGCTATGCTATATTATTATTATTGGTTATCTTGCAAAACATGTTATGGGATGTTTTTAAATTTACTGTTTGATTTAATGCAAATGTCTATTTAACATTCAGGAAGCAACTGCATCTGCTAATGTATTTAAATATCTTGGAATGTGCTGATATTTGATGTAATCAAATTCTCGCTCCAAGAGACAGACTCTAAAAAATAATCATAATAACACTGGATTTCTAATGGCATAAACTCTATTAAGCTGTAATACAACGAGTTCCGAATCTAATCTAACAATCAAACTCCGAATTCCAAATGAAATGGATTCAGATAATAATTCAATCACTGCACTGTAATCTGCAATGTTGTTCGTTGTTTGACTGAGGCTTACCCCGTGCATAGATACTAACTCATCAGAGGGCGAATAGATAACCCAACCTGCAGAAGAGATGTTCCGTTTACTATGACAAGTGCCATCAGCAAAACCGATGTATGTTTGGAGAGGCGTCGACATCTGCAATATCAAGAGTAAAATCAAGATAAGCAAGAATAATGATAAAAAACACTCTCTGAAGTAAAGCATGCATTCCTAATCTAAAAACACACCAAACTTAGAAAGAAACTAGTCTAAAAAATCTCCATAGTAATCTTTTAAGCATAATATCGCTTTAGATAAAGCCCGTTTCTAGGTTTACCTAAAGAGACACCGTCAAAATCTTCTAATTCATAGGCCCCTTTTGCTAGCTTTCGCTTAACAATATATGGACCATGCCACATGGGTACAAATTTGCCAACCCCTAGCTTATCGTTTGCTTGATCGTAAAGTAAGACTAGGTCTCCTTCCGAAAAATTGCGGGGTGTAACATTCCGATCATACTGAGCTTTAATCATTTTGGCATGAGTTTCGATAGCTAATGCAGCATTACGTTGATTCTCATCTAATTGAGCTAAGTGTAATAAAAGTTTTTCCTCTTCAGAAGTGGCTGGTAATAATTGTATGGTAATTTGTAATGATGGGATTTCGCATTCAATGGGTAATACTGCCTCTAAACGTAAACCAGTTGAAAGGGAGTAAAACCTGTTGATGTTTTGACTGAGGTTCGATATGCCCAAAGCGCTTAAAATAACATGTTATGCCAATTCGACCTATGAATCCCAATGATTCGTCGGATCATGGTGACTAGAACTTTGTTGATTGCTTCAACCAGACCATTTTCCTGCGGGTAATATGGAGTGGAACTATCGTGATGCAGGCCAAGTTGATTTGTTAGTTCAGTCATCATAATGTTTCGAAAATGACTCCCATGGTCAGTGACAATCGCTTGAGGCACACCAAACCTAGCAATTATATGATTGAAAACGAAAATCGCAGCAGTTTTGCTGTCTGCCGAAAATGTAGGCATCGCCTCGGCCCACTTGATAAAATAATCTACCACAAGGATGATATACGCATGCCCCCCGGCTGAGTGAGGGTTACATGTAATAAAATCGATACCCATTTTGCGAATGGACCGACGGAAATTATAGGGTGGAGAGGAGCAAGGGGAGCGCGCATCTTACGATCAAAAATTTGGCAATTGTGGCATTTATGGACTGTAGTGATACAATCTTTGGATAAGGATGGCCAGAAATAGCCAGCGCGCAAGATCTTTTGGGCTGTGGCATACCCAGACATATGACCGCCACACGCTCCAGAGTGACAGTCATTAAGAACCTTTTCAGCCTCGTCATGAGTAAGTTAACGACGGAAAACAGAATCCACCCCTCGACGATAAAGAGTATCTCCAATAATAGTGTAAGGTTGGGATTGGAAGCGTATTTTCTAGCGTTGAGATCGTGAGATGTCAGGTTGAACAGATTGGGTCTGGAGATAGACAATGATATCTCCATACCATGGATCAACAATGCTGATAAGGAACAAGGATTCATCCGCAAGGGGTTCTTCCGCCACATGTTCGGTATTAGCACGAGGGAAGTCACACATCAATTCCGCAAAAACCAAAGACTTCTTTGACTTGGCCTTTTCAAATTTCAAGTCAAATTCCTGCAGGATGACAATCCATTTGGAATACTTGCCCCTAGCAATTGTTTAGTCAAAATGTATTGCATAGGGTTACAGTTAGAAATGACCGTGGTTTTGCGTAACAAAATGTAATGACGAAATCGCTGAACAACTTGTACTGTTGCTAAGGCCAATTTCTCCACATGTGAATATTTTAACTCAGTCGGAGTGAGAGTCCGACTAAGATAATAGATCACATGTTCACTTTCGAATTCATCCTATTGAACTAAAACCATCCCAATGGTGGAATGAGAAGCGGCGAGGTACAAGAAGTAATCCTGGTTGTAGTTGGGAGGATGCAATAACGGCGCATGGGTCAATGCTTGTTTAAGTGCATCGAAATATTTGTCAGCTATCTCATCCCAAAAGAATGGAGTGTTCTGTTTCAACAACCGGGTGAAACCTTTTGTAATCTCGGCGTAGTTAGGAATGAAACGACGTAAAAAGTTTGCTTTCCCTTGCAAACTATGGAGTAGGCGAAGAGTCGAAGGAGGTGGTAACTTGACGATGGCTTCAACCTTCGAAGGATCAACACGAATGCCGGCTTTGGATACAACAAATCCCAGTAAATGACCCGTTTCTATACAGAAAACACACTTGTGCGGATTCAGCCTAATCCGATAATGCCTACATCTCATAAAAATTGTTCGTAAATGAGTGAGATGGTAGGCTCTACGTAAAGAATGGGTAGGTAAATCATCGAGATAAGGCTGCACAATGTGCTTGATGTCATGAAACGCATAAGACATAGCCCTTTGAAAAGTTGCTCCGACGTTCTTCAATCCAAAAGGTAACTTGCAATAAGCAAATGTCCCCCATGGACAAATGAATGTCGTTTTTTGTTGATCGGTAGGTAGAATGTTAATTTGATTGTAACTAGAAAAACTATCCATAAAGGAGAAAATTTCACTGCCGGCACAATCATCTATAATTTGATCGATATAGGGTGTTGGATAATTGTCCTTGGGACAAGCACGATTGATATCCCTATAGTCAATACATATTCTTATTGTCCCTTGTTTTTTATTAACTGGAACAATATTCGATACCCAATCCGTCAAACAAATTGGATAAATGAAACCTACTTTAAGTAATTTCTTAACTTCTGTTTTGATGGCAGCAACCTTTCGTGGGTGTATCTGACGGAAACGTTGCCCGATGGGTTTAGCATTCGGGTAAGTTTTGATCTCATGAACAAAAATTGAAGGATCAATTCCTGGCATTTCCTCATAGGACCAGGCAAACACGCCACGAAATTATTGAAATAGGGCTTTATATGTTTTGACTTCAGTATTCGTACAAGAAGCACCTATGTGAATGTTTTGAACAATCCCAGGTTTGATTGAAATGTGGATAGGAACCGTTCGAGAAATATTTGCTAAATTTTGTTCAGAATCAGGATGTTTCAATGGATTCTGCGGTTCTTTGACATATTCAACAACAAAAATAGATGAAAAATCATTCTCAAAATGATCAATCTCAGGTAAAAATGAAGATCAATGATGAAGATCTTCCCATGGTAACGCATCAACAAACAAAAGTTCCCGAATTTGCTCATTGGTGTGAACAGTTTCAGAAAAGGTCATTGAATCTGAGGTTGAGATTGAAAGTGATTCTCCATGGATCTCATTCACTAGATCAAGATTGGTTGAACTTGAGTCGGAAAATGACTGTATAGCCTGATAAGCAACTTCAAAGGGACTCAAAGGCATGGCATCACCAAAATAGTCCACCTCAGAATCGAAAGGAACGATCCAAGGATCATCAAGAACAATGGATTCTGATGAAATCATATGAATAGTCGCGAAAGGAGACGGTACGTTGGGAGGAGGAAATGAAAAAGTTCTAAGTAAACCATAATCTTTAACTAATCCTACCCCAACATCCTTATAAGGGATAGTGGTTTTACCAACATGTTGAATACTCTCAACAGAGGATGGGTCGGACGAGAAGTAAGTTAACTGATATATTGTAATGACCTTCCCATTATGTGGAAACTTAATAAGTCGAAAGACTGATGAAACAACAACAGTCATAGCGTAAGACTAGCTATGAACCAATAGAAGGTTGTAATCCAGAGGGGCATCAACCACTTCCACATCTAGATTAATATTTTTTCCTTCAACCCCTATAGGTAAGTCCTGCAAAATGCCATAAGGATGAAACCCTCGGCCATCAAAGGCCTTTAGAATCGTCGGAGAATGATTAAGTGTAGGAGAACCAAGGGCTTTCGAGCACTGTATCGACATAATACACGTTGAAGCTCCCTCATCAATCACAATCCTAAAGCAAGGTCTGCTTTTGACTAACACTGGAATCTGGAAAGCCATTTGATGAGGTAAACGAGGTGTACTATTTTCTAAATCGAAGACTATGAGGTTTGAGTCCTGAAGATCAACAACTCCTATAACCGACAATAGTAATTTACGTTGTGCTGGACAAGATTGTAACACCTCCAAAGCCGACATTGCTGTAGGGGAAACAAATAAATCTTCAACAATGTTATAGTTCTGAGCAGCTCTCGCATGTGGATTGAAAGCTGACTTTTGAAGTATACCCTTAGCGGGCGGTTTGATTACTAAGTCGGGATTAGGTTTCTCGATTTGTAGTGGATTGGAACCGGACGGAGCTGAGGTTGATGGATTGGAATTAGAAGATTCCACTTCCTTACCACCAATAGGACTCTTACTTCCATAATCTTGCGATCATGTCACAATCCTTACATGGGACCATCATTATGGGCTCTTCTGAGGCACTAGAGGAAGAACCTATCATCTTATTGTCTTGACTCGGAAAAGGATCCTTCAAAACAGCAGGTGTTTGCAAACCTTTGAAGATTTTCGCAACCTCGACACGATGTGGACAATCTCTTGTAAAATGCTCCTGATCGCAGATGAGACAAGGATAGCGAGGTTTACGTTTCTTGTCAGTAGATTCATGTTTATCGGATTTCTCCTTCGAATTTTGCTTATGCTTCTTCTTGCCTTCCTTCTTATCGCCAGATTTTGATTTGGCCGTAGATGATTCTACGACATGGACATCGGCAAAAATTTCGGTTGAAGACTCTCCCTTCGGGGAATCTGGTAAAGTTATAATAGGAGAAGAATTCTTGGAGGTTTTCTTCTTACTTTTGGTATTAACAGTACCAATCATACCATCAGCGGCATGATACCCTGAGGGAGGTGCAGTTATTTGATTTTGTTTTGGAAGGTCGGGGATTTTCTTGTGTAAAGTACCTGACTGAGTATAAACTAAGTCAAGGTACTGAGCTTGAGCAATTACTTGCTCTTTGGTAACCACTCCTGCCTTGGATACATCTTCAGTTATTTTAGGTAATAATGATTTTACAAACCATTCTGCCAAAATTTGGTCCGTGATAAAAAAATTTCACTAAACGACGTCGACGTCACCATTCATGAATATGGTCTGAAATATATGTGGATGTCGACTATTTTAATGAATTTAATAATTCCGTTCCATTGTCATATCGGAATGGCAGCTGAAAATGAGTAAGGAAGGAAGTGGCTAACTGACTAAAATTGTAAAAAGAGCCTCGTGGCTACTCAATGTACCACTTGGCTGCAAGGCCAATCAAGGTGCGTTGAAAAAGACGAAGATGAATTGAATCATCTATAATGGAATTCGATGCACACCAGAGATGGTAAGTCATCACATGATTAGATGAATCTTCTCCTGACTTCCCCTCAAACTTTGGTATATCACTGGGCAACTTATTCAGCATTGGCGGCCAAAGCGGAAGATAATTAATGGGATCGTTCGTAAGGCACAACAAGTCAAGTAAATCCAAAGTTTCTATAAGCAGTAATTGATGGTTCGGATCCCGAAAACTTGGGGTCATAAGACCACCATAGGAGGAGGATATCCAGGATAACTTGGTATCGTATTTTCATTTGGGATATTATATCCTCCTGGAAAACCAGGATTAACCGGACCATACTGGGGTTGTTGAGGTTGTTGACAGGTATACCCAGGGTACGGTTGATACTGATAAGTCGGGCTCTGCACAACAGGACCGAATTGGTACTGTCCCTTGTGCGGTTGATAAGTAAATTGGGGTTGACTTGTGACAACCGTACTAGGCCCAGGTTGTCCTACATGCATTGAAACCAGAGTCTGGATTGTAGGTCCAGACTGAGGTGAGGCCTGAGGATTTGATACAGGAGCAGTAGAAACTGGAGCTACTGATACTCCAGAAATAGGTGGGGTGGATTGAACAGAGGCCGCAGTAGTTGCAACAGACGTTTGGGGCAGAGTTCGAGGTGAACTAGGCCCAGACTGATGAACTACCGCAGGTGTAGAAGTTTGAGTAGTTGCTGGGGTGAACCAGAAATCAAAGGCTGTCCAGATTGAGATGACAACTGCACACTGGGTTGTGAAGTCTGTTGATCCCACACCACGTTCATTCCGGGGTATGGACCCACAATAGGTTGAGCATATTGAGGACCAAAACTAGGTTGAGTGTAAGGTTGATAATTATACGATAAATTTCCCATTTCTTGAACAAATGATTGACTTGAAGGTGGTTGGAAACCTTGAGGTTGGTATTGACCTTGAGGTTGGTACTAACCTTGAGGTTGGTACTGACCTTGAGGCACATATTGATACTGGGGTTGAACTTGAGGTACATATTGGTACTAGGGTTGACCTTGAGGAAAATACTGTCCCGTAGGGATGTATTGTCCTTGAGGTTGCCCCCCAGGCGGTAATGGACTACCTTGAGGTTGCCCCCCAGGCGGTATTTGAGTAACTTGCGGCTGCCTCCCAGATGGTATTGAACTACCTTGAGGTTGCAGATTAGGACTAGTACCAGACATCATAAGAATCTCTTCGAAACTTAATGGTTTAGTTCTGTTATGACCAGGAGATACTGCATATTCGATGGGTTGAGGAGATGCTCCTGAAAATGTACCAGATAAAGACTGATACCCAGGATGAACAGAAGGACCACCATGTAAAAAAATTTCTGGCGTCTGAGAAAACAAGGATGACTGTCTCGACATATTAAAAGGAGGATAATAACCTCTGGGTGTTGGATGGAAAGGAAATCTAGGTGGTGAAGACGCAAGACCTAGATTTTCTAAAAAGTTGGTCAACGAAATATACCAAGCATCACCTCTAATGGGACTGTAGAAAATGGATTCACGCTCCCTAAGTTCGATAGTTGGTTGATTTTCAGGGATGCTTATATCTTCATTCGGACTTACAAGTTCTTCTATGGAAATGAGTCCAGAAGGAAGATTCTAGGTAACGATAGTTTCTACCCTGGGTGAACTAGGACCACTAGAAACAGGAGAAGCAAATCTCGAAGATGGAGTAGCAGCAGGTTTAGTTTTAGGTTCAGAGATTTCAGGTTCGTCGGCTAATGAACTAGTAGGAGTAATACTACCAGTAACTTCGAAAAATGAAATCGGTTCAGAAATATGCTCTGTTGCTTGAACTAGATGATCAGGATGTATGATTAACGAAGACTCTCCGGCCTCCATTGACCTAACTCTACTTTCACTAGGTGTGACAAGAGCTCGCAGCCCTTCAAGTTGACTTGGTGTAAATTCGGGAGGCTGCCCCCGAAGTCGACGGGATTGTCTCGGTAATTTAGCCACGATTAATTATTTAATTACTTCACATGAAAACAAAGAAAATTCTCAAGAAAACCACCTAAAGTCTCTAAAGAACCAAACAATTTGAAGCACATGCCTAATAAATCTAGGAGATCAAACCACACATAAACAATATCTTTTCGGATCGAAAACACTAGTTGGTGATGAAATCCAACGTCGTAGAATTCAATACAGAAATGGCGGTTGGAACAATTACCCCGACAACCTGCTTAATGGAACAGACTGGCACAAGTTTCTTCACTATAACCGTCTCGAGTGAAGATAACCCCCCAGAGAGTCCAAGTGAGTCTAGTCGACGTCTACTCCAGGTATAGTGGGATCTTCCCTCCACCGTCACCTAGGAAAGAATCCTAAAGATTATGGTCACTAAGGTTACTAATGGAAACAAATATACCTGGGGGAACAGTCTACGATCTGATACACACGCAAGGGAAAAGTAACAAGCTCAATCCCCTTGAAGGCTCCTTTACATAATCCAAGGTTTACCAACAATTGACCCCAGGCTCCTCAACAATGGTTAATCCGAGGTTTACCATTTTTAATACATGAATATCTTCTATCATTCCCAATGAGGAAGGATTGATTCCCACACTGGTTCGGATATGATCTCATTCTTCTCCTTTAAGAGGAGATTTCCCATAGCATAGATGTAAAAATTGGAATTTCTCCCTACCACAAGATCGATTACTTGTTTGTTTAAACTATCTTGGAGAGTTAATTACTCCCTACTCCAAGATACTAGCCTAAGCTATGTTGGTGAAAAGAGCCCTAGAAAATAAAAATATTGCTAGATGGATTTTAATTAAGCGTTAATTTTATTGGTTGTTTCTTAATTCAATGGGTGCGGAGATGAAACTTTATGGTGTGAAGACTTGACTCCAACACACTAAAAAATGCACCTAAGATGATAACAATTCATTTTCCTTTTCAATGAATTTCTAGCTAAGGAAGAGTTGAAAATGCAATGCTTTGAAAATAAAATCTTTCTCTTAACATACAACTGAAAGGAAAACTTTTTGTCTTTTTCAAAGAACTTTAAAAACAAGACTACTAATCATACTCACGGAAAATCCCTTTGCTTGTCAACAATAAAAAACTACAAGAACAAACAATTCTTTTAAGAGAGCTTTTAAGATTTCTAAAAAACTCTAAAAACTATTGAAAACAAATTTTTCAACAAGCTTCTATAATTTCTATGGAAAAACTCAAAACTATAATCTAATCTTAATATCTAAATGAAAATGGATTGAAAAGAAACTTGAAATGTTTTTAAGGATGCTTAACTTAGTTTTTCAGCTAACTAAGGATCAATTTGTTCAGCTCAACAAAATAATCACAAACACCCAATTATGTTTTAATAAAAAATGAAATTCGAAGCTTTCAATCAAGTTTAATCAAAGTTTTGCAAAAGAGAAAAATGGGATCTAGCTCTCTTCAAGGATAGATTTCATAAACTAGTCAAACTCAGCAAGAAGACCAGAGAGACCAGAGTGATCTAAGGCTCTAAGGCTTCTGATCTCTGAGCTACGAAGACCAAGCAAAAATCAATCCAACAGGCAAAACTTCTAGAAAATCACTTCAAACGAGAATGACAATGAAAACTAACTCACAAGGAACTTTTGTCAAGACAAGTGTAGGTTTGGGCATAAACTTGGACAAAAACTAAACATAACTGGGCGGATGGATCTTAGGTTTTTCAAACTTTTGACAGGGTCCATAGGCTCCCAGTAGAACCAGGTACGGTGCCGCTCTGTGTTACACTGTAACAGTGCGGACAGGTCCGCACTGTACCTAATGCAGAAGGTGCGGTCCTCTTCCAAAAATCCGAAAGATAAAAATCAAACCAGGATCTAACAAGTACCCTATCCCACACACATCAAGGCAAAATCAGAAACTAAAACTCAAGTTTCTCAAGTCAAAGCAAAGACAAATCAAAAACTAAAACTCAAGTTTCTCAAGTCAAAGCAAAGACAAATCAAAAACCAAAACCAAACCAGTCCCCAGCGGAGTTGCCAATTTGTTGGCCGGATAAATCGTTCTTGCGGACAAGACCGATCTCTCTAGTATCGAATGATATCTAGCAACAAGCAGTACGAACAAATATATTTTTCTCTAAACATGTTTCAATTCATAAATGAAAACTAAGAGGTGTAACAGACCCTACCTCGGTACAACGCTTGTTTGTGGTAGCTTTGTTTCAACAACTTCAAGCAATTCCCTTTTAATAACCTGCATACCCAGACAAACACACATCAAAGAACACCTGCAAAGATATTATAATAAAACATGTTCATTATGAAGATCAAGGAGCTCATAAAATAAACCATTAGAGACAGTTCATTGAGAAAAACAAACTTTATTGTATTAACTTTATGAATAAAAGAACCTTACAACCTTTGCCTTGATGTTGCACAAGTTCTTTTCAGGGTCCAGCAGGAGTCTCCTCTACTTTGACAAGCCTCGCTCACTTCCCAAATGACATGAAAGGTATGTGATCTCTC
>APFE031155863.1:2913-18893 GCA_000404065.3 Pinus taeda | reverse complement strand
CTTAGTTATGGAATGGATGAACCAAGGTGGAGCGGACTTGCCAGCGCAATATTCCTTCTAGAAGTGTCCAGAAGTGACCCAAGATGAGTTTTTAAGAATGAACTCACGCCTTTTTAGCTTTTACAGGGGTTCGCACCCATCACTCAATAGACAGAGCGGTCAGGTTCACAGGAGACATGACCATTGGGTGCGGCACCGCAGGCAATGCTAGGAGAAAGTACGAAACTAGGATTTAAGATATTTTTAAGGTCTTTCTCCCATTTTCAAGGCTTGACATGAAGAGCTGAGGCTTAAGACTTGCAAAGGAGGTATGTAAGAGTGTTGATGGACTCACACAAACTGTAGAAAGTCATGGTGACAATTTTTTGTGTAACACACCTTCACCGGCTCTACCATGAAGTGGTATGTGGAGCAACTCCATGCATCACATTAGGTGCTTGCAACTCTTGCAAGCACATTTTTATCTTATTTTCAGTTATCCATTCGTTATGATACCAACACTAAATTTCTGACCACCTTTAGAAAAACCTATATTTCCAATCATGTCCATGAATGACACAGAAGGTGAATATTGTGCAAGTCTCCAAAGTTCAAGGACCGTGTCTTTCTGGATTGGTTCTTTATATTCTTCCTTGCACCAATTGAAAAATATGTTGCATCCAATTTCCATCAAATTGAAGAAGACGCCATTCAGAAGGCTCTTCAATTAAATCTGATCTAATCCTGATCGAGTTATGTTTACACCATTCTTCCTAACCTTGCTCAACCTGTTGTTTCTTCTACACTGGGGCATCTCATGCTATAGACAATGTGATTGGATCAATCTCTTACCAACATCATTTCCCATATCCGCAAGGACCTATGGGATATGGCTAGTCTCAAGAGTGGCGCAGTACCACATATGCTTATCCTCCCCCCTACCCTTCATTTGTTAACTCATTCCATGGCACAATTACTTATGCATTTCCCCATTCACATCAATCGATGCTAGGGCCAAATAATACTCAACATGGTTACCAAATTGTAGCTACAAATCCATATTATCCTTATCCAACACCTAGTGCTCGATCCGCAATGGCACGAACACCTCAGTATCCCATACTTTAGCCCCCTTTTCTGCAACAACCATTGCCTCTGCATAGGCAGGTGTATCCACACAATCAAAAGAAAAGGAGTAAAGGGAAGTAACCAAAAGTAGTAATCTTAGGGAAACCCAAGAAGCCAAGGTCATCAACCTAGTGCCAATCAGGGTGATAAGCCTAATACTACAACCTAATAATAGGGCACACAATTTGAGCCAAACAAGTCCCTTAACATGAATAATCCTTGTGCATGTTGCAGTACCTATGGTCACTAATAATTTTCCCCTTCTCCCTCATATGCATAAAGCATGGGAAGACCAAGAAGTTGCCTTTAGAGGGAAGCAACCTATGCCTTCATTCACTCCTCCATTTATGCAACCAACAATTCTTAGGAATCGATTTCTCAACCAAGGGTATGTGGCCACCCAGGATGGCCAAAATCCTCCCATTCCCCCACCCACCAAGTTGGGAATGGATCTTGTCAAATCCTCATGATGAATTCCAAGGAGGTCAACCTTTAAAATCAATTTCTTCAATATAATATGCCTCTTGAGGCACAACCGAAAGTGACCACAGAGCCTACTTCATCACCAAATTAAACCTTATAGATTCCTCCACCTAAGGTAGAGGTTGCTCCAAAAATCACCCAAGAACCATTACATTTAAATTTTGTCAACTCACACGGTGCCCATACCTATAACATAGTAGATGATTTGGCAGAGTCTCTTGTTGCCATGTCAATGTTTGAAATTATCTAGACGTGCCCATTATAGTTAAAGGCTCTACTATCTTCTTTGGGCATTGTGGGCCCTTTAGACAATTACATGATTGTATTTGATTGTAAAAGTGAGATCATCCTCGTCTTCCCCCATTTATTTCCTTCCAGATCCCTATCTCCATCAAGAATGTCGTTGTTTAATGGTGTATTGTTGACGACGGTGCAACAAACTATGTGATTTTCGCCCAAGCCTGGAAGCAAATTGGCTCTCCTAAACTTTCACCATATACTATCACCTTTCGTGCATATGATGGTCACCCTTTGAAACGTCTTCGCTTGTACCAAAGTCGCCCCATCACTTTGGTCGAAAAGGAAGTATTGATCGATGTGGAGGTTATTGATGCCTTGTTAGACTATAATATCCTCCTAGGACATAGCTTCATGTATGCCATTAAAGTAGTTGCTTCCTCTATCTAACGTACTATGGACTTCCCTCATAATGGGAAGATAATCACCATCAATCAATTAACGTACTATGATACTTAGCTTAAGGCATCTCCTTAGGTTTGTCATTTCCTCAATGGCGGGTAATGATATAGTTCCTTTTTTCATCAATATTAGTCTAGGAGTTTATAAATACTCCTCGTTTCTTGAGTCATATTATGGCCCACTACTTGTTAACATTGAGCGTAACACTTCTAATGTTTGCATGCTCCAAGGGTTGCAAGTTTCTTAGAAACCTACTACCTCTTTTGAGCATCCATCTCATAAATATCCTGTTGCTCCAAACTTAACTAGTGCCTCAAGAGGAGTTCCTCCTAGGCACCATCCATTCAACCATATATCTTTACTTTTCCCACCACTAGGAATAGTCAACACACTTGTGATGGCTATGTTGAGTTTGCCAAATTTTACCTTGGGGATCCAAATATGGTACATTGATCCTCCTCCCAACTATTGAGATTTGTATCTTGGGAGGTATTCCAAGCCCTAAGGTTCAGTGTTTGGAGGTTGGAGCGCCACAAAATTTCTTTGTGGGCTTAGAACCCAAACATGGGGGTTTTTCACCCAAAGGAATTGGGTAAAAAATAAGTGGCCTTTTGATGGTTTGATTGATGGAGATGACAAAGGACCTCTAGAGAAACCAAGGGTAATGAAGATCATCAAAATCATAGTCTCCATCATAAGATATGATTTTTTTAAGCTGGTGGGTTAATTTTTCTAGTTGGGTAGGTAGACTTGAGGTTAAAGAAGTACCCAAGACAACTTCGTTAGAGCCACTTGATGTGTATAAATAAAGGTAAAGTGTGGAGGATTAAGAGCACATCCAAGTGCAACAAAACTCATAGGAATACATCTCTGTATGAGCTGCCTTATAGGGCAAACTCCAAGTGAAGGAGAAGGATGCTAAGGTAGGCATCTTTCATGACTATTTTGGAGGCTGAGTGTATCTAAGGGAAAGCCGAGTTGTTTGGTATTGTTTCTAGGCTATTTGGGAGGAAAAATTTTCTGTTGTTGGTGAGATGCAGTCCCTATATTTGTTGCATATTGGGCCAAGATATGAGATGGACTAGTGTAGGGTGTCGTAAGCCCTAAATCTAGGCGCATATCCACTTGAAGGAGTAATGAATGAGAGCAGATTAAGGATAGAGGAAGGCCACCATTAGAGAAATTTTGAGGTAAAAATGGCCCTCAAAACGAAAATGTATAACCTAAATCAAATTTATAATAAAAATTAGGATTAAAAATGATGATGTCAAACATGAGGGATGATTCACCATTTTTGGAAGAACAAAAAAAAAAAAAAAAAACCACTATTTTTTCAACTTATCTCCCTACATTTTTACTCAAATTTCAAGCAGGAGCACTTGTTGGATGCATAATTTAATTTATCATCCAAGAAACTATTTTTTTCAACTTACCTCCCTACATTTTTACTCAAATTTCAAGCAGGAGCACTTGTTGGATGCAGAATTTAATTTATCATCCAAGGAGTGCCCATGCGACATACTTTCGATGGAGTCTACTACACAAAAAATGAGAAATACATGAAAAACATGATTACAATCACATTTTTTCATGTATTTATCATTTTTCATGTAGTAGGGTCTATCAAAAGTATGCAACATGGGTACTCCTTGGATGAGGAATTAAATTCTACATCCAATGAGTGTTCACACTCTAAATTTGAGCAAAAAATTAGGGAGATAAGTTTAAAATACGAGTTAAAAAAGTAGTTTTTTCTTTCCCCCCTCTAAAATTTGATGATGTAATCTAATATTATTTTATTATTTCCACTATTATTTTATAATATACCTTAGGATGCACATTTTAGACCTCAAAATTTCTCTAATGATACTTGGAGGGTTGTTTGAGCAAGGAGGAAGGGTCAAAACATCACTGTTTAGTTTCCCTGACCAAGTCTGAAGCAACAATAATGTAAACAAACCTAGAAAGGTATGGTTTTGATGTATTCAAATTGAATTTTGTTTCTAGGGATGAGGTTTTTCCAAAAGGAGGTTGGAAAACAATTTTGAGGACATCCTAAGGAACAGATTACATTAGCAGTTGCTTATGTTTCATGTCAAGAAGAGCAATAGGAGGTTGCTTCTTGAGTTGATGTGATTTGCAGGTGGATGTAGTCCTAGTATTAGACACGTTGGTTGGTTTTGTATTGGATTCTCATGGACTTTTGAAGGGAAGCGTGAGAGTGGACCATGTTGGCTCTAAATGCAGTGACCTAAGAAGGACTTTAGGACTACTGGAAGTGGTAGAGTTGGAGCAACCTAAAGAACAAATAAGGAGGGTTGTGGAGGCTTGCTTCAAGCGCTAAGGAACAAGTCTCCTGATGTACTAAGGGATTGTTAGAAGTGGAAAAAGAAGATCTCAAAGGTTTAATCATCCAGGAGCAGTTTGTAGCCCTAGACTTGCATTGTGGAGAAGGAAATATACACCAGAAGTTGGGGAATACTCCATGCCCTAAGTTCATTATTGGAGAAGGAGATTTGATAGTGATATTGGGAGGCCCTCTGGTCCTACGTGAGTATTCATTGGGCAACAGAGGAAGGCACTAGTGGGAAGAAAGTCCTAAAAGAGATTAGGAGTAGCAGTGTTTAGTTGAGAGTTGTTCACCAACAAAGTTGTGAACAACATGACATGATTCTCGAGGTGTTGATGCATTGAAGAACAAATGATCAGCTAGAGAGCTGGTGAAGCCGAGTTTGGTGACCTAATGGAGTTAGTTCATTGATAGAGACAGATTGGAGTTGCTACAAATCGGGAGCTAAAGGACCAGAAAGGTGTCTTAAGGATATGACCAAGAGGAGCTGAGAGAGTGCACTACATCAACCAGACGGTTAGTGTATCTTGTTCAGGGTAAATTGATTGTCGAAGTGATTGACACCAAACCATAGCCGTATATCTTTGTATGAGTGGATGTATGCCGACCATTATCCCTCGTACAAGATCCCTAGACAATTGTATTATTAGTTTGATTAATATAATGAAGTTGGGTTGTAAAATTGTAAAAGTTTATTTATTTATTTATTTATTTATATTTGTGCACATGTTGATTTACTGCTCATTATTGTTCTGTTGTGCAAAGTAGTTTGTTGTGTTACTTGGATTGGAAATGTTAGTGATTGTAAGATTCTATCCTAGACTCCAATATCGTGGATAAACAACATGGAATTAAAGCTACTTTGAAGGGCCATTGAAACAGAGTGTGCACAACGAAGTGACTCACAGGGAGTTGAGATTGTCTAGATCATGTAGCAGAGGGTTCAACTGAAGACATGAAGATGTGGTCTTTAATAGCTTGGCAACGAGATTAGTTGGGGGTTTTGGTGGATTGATGGTGAGCTTGGTGAACAAAAGTTTCTTATAGGGCAAGTTGTTGATCATGGAATTCCTGTGACTTGCCATAGATCATTGGGATAACTTCAGGATTGATTTGGCAAGGATGATATTGGTTTGATCGAAATTTCTTCATTTGATGGACTACAAATTGGCAGGCTAGTTTCTTCATTGGATCATGATGTTTCATATCCGATATTGGATGGATATAACGAACAAAGTTACCAATGTAACGAAAACAGTTCTAATATGCAACAGAGTAATATTTAAAACACTTGGAAGACGTGAACATCCATAATAGGACAAGTAACTGTATATTGAATATTATATAAAATTGATATGAGATGATTACAATGAGGGTGAGGGTGTGCTTTTACTTTAGGCAAGTACCTCTTCACTAATGGTTATGTCCTTAGGGACATACATTTTCATTAAATAGCTACTGATTAATCATTATTTATTATTATTATTTTACATTATTTGTATTATTTTATATATTTTTTATTCATAACATTTCCTTCTTCTTCAAAAAGTTTTGTCCTCAAAGATTACTTGATGAAAGGGCTTGATATTTTTTCGTGTTTCGAATATCCTCTCATCTCTGAACTTTCATCTTCGTTGATACAGGACAATATGATGCTTTTAGTGATAAACAAAATTGTCGAACTGAGAATGGATCAGACCATCCTAGATTAATATTCTGTGGAATCTTCTGATCACTAGATATTTGTAATGAATTGTTATCATAGGACTAGATTTTGCATACTTCAGTATTCCATGGAATATAAATATGTTGTTTTCATTCTGAATGGTTCAAATACGTAGACTGTCTTAGTTGTCTACTTTTGTGATTCAAATGTCGATAAGGAGTCATTCTGGTTGGACTTTCCCTTATCATGTGTGGCAGTTTCCTGATTTACTTCAGGTACTATTGTTGTTGATTTAACTACTGAATTATCACTTGGGATTTCCATTGTTTGAATTGTAATCTCTGAATTAGTTTTAGCTTCTATAGGTTTTTCTTCTTCTTGAATTGTGATATTGAATGGGTCAATTTTTATTCCTTTTATCTTGGACTGTTATGACTGGAGACTTCAATATTTCTTTTTGAGTAAGTCATTCTAACTCGTCATTTACTGAATTCTTGTCATTTTTAAGCTTCTTTATCTCCATAAGAAGGTTTTGGTTATGATTCCTTAGACGTAAAAGTTCTTCATTTTCTAAGTCGTTCACTTTGTTTATAGTATCCTTCTCTTTATCTTTTATATTTTTGATTTATTCTAATAACCTTTGATTAAGGGTTTTTAAGTGCAAATTTTCTTCTTCCTTATTCGATAGATTCTTGTTGAATTTCTCATTAGAACTTTCATTTTCTTGCTTTATTTTTTGCTTCTTAACCTTGGACTTCTTGATTTGTTCTACTAATTTTTTATTATGGTCCTTTAGGCGCAAAATTTCCTCGTCCTTAACTTTTGACTTATTGTAAAATATGTCTTTGAAATGTTTATATTTCTTTTCTGAAGCATTGTTTTTTAGTTCTAGATTTGTGAATTCTTCCTCTAATATTTTTATTTGTGCCCGTTTATTACCTTGATGTTCTTCGGTGCTAAATAATCTTGCACACGCTGGATAACGTAAATTGAGTTTTTTTTTTAAATATAGGTATATCCAATTTCATTTAAACAAAATGGACATTTAGTCCAAAATAATGATTGCTGTGTGGAACTCATCTTAATTGCTTCCATTTCTTCTTATATGAGCTTTGAGAATATACAAATATATTCTCTTTTTACTACCTTTATAATTCTTTTCAAATATCCACTTAATTTACTTTTTTTTTTTTCTCCTTTGTGTTCCTTCGTATTTTATATGTAAATAATCTTAATAATCTTCACCTTGACTTCTTGTATCACAATATTTAAACTTAGATAATATTGCTCTTTTTTATTTTAACACACACCCTCTCTCTATATGGTCTTTTATTATCAATGAGAACACTCTTTAGTTTCACCTTTTTTGAATTCCACTAAAATAATAATTTTGTAAAAATTGAAAATAAACTCTTTTAATATTCCACTAACATTAACCCTTGCAACGACTTCATTATCTCCTTTTCTTCACTTTTTTTTTTTAAACAAATTTATTTTCTTTTCAAATTAATAAAAATATCTCACTGTTTAATAATATTGTAGACACAATTATAATGGAATGATGACATCGTTTAGTTGGTGACTGTGATGGTTGGAAAGGTAATTAACGATGAGAAATAATCTCTTTACTACTTTACGAGTAGACAGGCGAGGGCGAAATTCAATGGGTTTGTGTATGGAAACATACAATGACAGGTATCGATTGGTGGTGGAAATGTAGATAGGCAAAACAATGCCAGTAGCAATGTCAAAGGGCTCACGATGAAATGGATGGAGAGAGGGCCTCTTCGGTTCGAAGTATTCGATAGTGGAGAAATTTCGCTGTGTGACGGTGGAGAATGTTGGTTACGACAATGGAGAAAGTCGATTGTGCAGAGATTTTGGTGGTGGCGGTGACGTTAGATGGGTATTGCAGTGAGGGAAGGTCGGAGGTGGTTGTGATTGCGTTGATGTGGCTCTAGCAATAGTGTGAACGAGCCTTTTCCAATTGATTGCGGCTGTTGAGAGTGGGAACTTGTCAGAACAAGTAGATATGCGGTCGTGTTCAAATGATGACAATGAAGTTATGGCAGCTCATGTGGCTACATTGTGTGGCCAACCAAGATGTAAGTCGTCAGGTAAGTGGTCGACATTTTATTTTTGTTTCTTTTTTTCTTTTGTTTGAATATTCTTTTATCTACATCTATATCTATATCTATATCTATATCTATATCTATATTACTATTTTTTTAATATTGTTTTATTTATTATTTTAATACATTTTTAATTTTTATTTTTTATTTAAAGAATTACATTTTTTTTTTAATGGCCAAAGGCCTGATGGTAACAATGGAGAATCTCCTAAATTTGTAGCAAAATGCTATAATTACATGACAACAAGGTTGAGAGAATGTTGATGGCCAAGGTTGAATCAGTCTGGTTCACTGCAGTGGTTGAGAGGCCAATGGATGAAACAAATCTGATACCAATGTAACAAACAAAGTTCATATACACAATGAAGTAATCTTCAAAACACTTGGAAGACGTAAACATCCATAGTAGGACAAGTAATTGTATATTGAATAGTATATAGAATTGATGTGAGATGATTACAATGAGGGTGAGGGCCTACTTATATACCCTAGGTAGGTACCTCTTCACTAATAGTTTTTCCAAAGAAAAAAGCGAACTACTTTATAAGAAATAAAAAAGTTACAAGCATATGCAAAAGCATTTCTGCTCATCCCGAGCACTGAGCATCCCATCCTGCTGAAACTGTCAAGAAACAGTCTAGTAACCGTAGGCATGAAAACAAAAAACCATAGCTAAAAGCTATCCCTGCTGTGCTGCCTTGGTCAGGCAAGCCTAGGCACTGTGTAAACGGCTTTTACAGCCAGAGTCAAAGAAGATCCAATAGTTACAAAAAAGCAGGCCTCCCGTTCAGGGAAAACGACTCGCGAAATACACAAAAAGAGGTTTTTGAGAATATTAAAAAGTCTGAGATGAAAAGTGTAACTTTTGAGGAGGAAGCCGAGTCCCAAACAACTGGGGACTGCATCTAGAGTCACATGAAGCCACAGCCAAAAAGTATTTTAAGAGTCTGGAGCGAGGAGAGGATGGAGATCCAACACACGGATCTGATCATTTTGCAGTTCAGAGATCATCCACGCATCCACAACGAGCTGTAAACCTTCCTTAGAAGGCCGGTCCGCTTCTTCATTTCTATCCCTGTTGATGTGATCAATGAAAAAAGGATTAAAGCGGGACTTTAAAGATTGAATTTCTTCCAGCAGTGGATTTAACATGTAGTTTTGACACCTGTATTTTCCTGTGACCCACTTTATGACATTGAGAGAGTCTCCATAGATCTGAACCGCAAGGATGTTTTTTCTGATGAGCCAGCAGAGGAAGAGTTTTAAGGCTGATAATTCGGCGAAATTCTTCGAACCGGGACCGAGGCCGACTGCAGCTTTTAGGGAGTGGGTAGAGTTTAGGTGGATGACAATGCCAGCACCCGTTGCATTGTTTTGGGAAGCCCCATCGAAAAATGCCCAAGGAATTCCCTCCCTGATATTGACGATCTTGGATTTGGGAGGTTTCTGGGATGGTTCAGCTGGAGGAATACTGGCAAGAATGGCTAGGCTTTGTGTAGCGATCACTTCAATCGGAGTGTTCTGATCCCTAAAGATTGATTTATTCCTGGCGATCCATATACCCCAACAAATGATGGGGGGCAGGTTCCTCAAATTCTTCTCAGAGAAGTGGTTCCACCAATATTCCCAGGCTGCTAGAAGAGACATCCCTTCCCATTTTAATCTGCACTGGAGGATTCGCTGCACTTCATCCCAGACATTCCTGGTATAAGGGCAGGCCACAAAGAGGTGGAAAATGGATTCAGAATCTGAGAGGCATAAGGGGCATCTGCCTGGGCCTTGTAAGAATCTCGCCTGGAGAACATCCCAGGTAGGGATTTTCTGCCTTAAGACACACCATAGAAAAAGTTTGGCTTTCTTTGGGCATTTTAATTCCTTCAGGGATTTTTCCCACCAGTCTGGTGCAGGCCATCCTTTTTTCTTCATTAGGAAAGAGTATCCCGCCTTTGGGGAATAAATACCTGTTTCAGCATGAGCCCAGACCAGTTTATCCGGTTTGTCCTGAATTCTGACATTTGACCGTTTAAGCTCCTGAAGGAAAACCTGCCAATTTGCCTCCCATCTGGGATCAATGCCCAACGACTCTACTGATTTCCAAGCTTGACCCCATATTGTGGAGAGACCGGGGTTTGCAATCTGGTGAAGTCCGTGGAGCCCTAGGGAATCAAGGTGGGCAACCAGAGGGGGGGACAGCGCGAAGGAATCATTGCATCCCACCCAGGGGTCTCTACCCAGTCTTACATTTTCTCCGTTTCCAACCTGCCAGGCCAGACCTTGTTCGATGATTTTGAAGGCGTCCACAGTTGCCTTCCAAATTACCAAAAAGTGCCTTCCCTTTTTATTTGGGGTCCTAATCCACTCCTCCAGTGGCATGGGATCAATATATTTTCGTTTTACTACTCTGGTCCATAGATTCTCGAAGGTGATTAGGCGCCAGCCAGATTTTGCTGCAAGGGAGGTGCTGAAGTCCTGTAGGATTTTTATGCCCCATCCTCCCCAATCTTTTGGCTTTGCAATTTTGTCCCATGCCACCCAAGGTAGCACCGAGTCCTCCCTTGAGCCCGACCAAAGGAATCTGCTGCAGAGTTGTCTTATCTTATGCATAGTGCCTTTTGGAATCCAAGTTAAGGCTGCCCAAAAAACTGACATGGCCTGAAGAACAGACTTCACCAGTGTCAGTCTTCTAGCCTGAGATAACCACTTGTGGCTCCAATGGGAAATTCTTTGTTCTATTTTTGCCACTAGCCAATTCCAGTCCTGCTTTTTGTATGCTTGGGGTTTTAGCCAGAAACCCAGATATTTGAAAGGCTGCTCCAGATTACAGGCCTCAAATGGGAGGTGAGAAGCAATCATAAGCTCTTCTTGTCTATTGAAGCCCTGCAGGATTAGTTGGGATTTCCTGGAATTTAATTGGAGACCAGTGGCTTTCAAAACAACTCCAGAATACTTTTAAGTTATAGTACTTCGTTTATGGATCCATTAGTGAAAAGCAGAATATCATCTACAAAAAGCAGGTGGGTTATGAAAAGATTTACAACAACTTCCAAACCTTTAACCAAACCTGATCGCTTGGCAGATGTGATCAGTCTGCTGAGCCCTTCAGCTGCCAGGAGGAAGAGAAGTGGGGAGAGAGGACATCCTTGTCTCAGGCCTCATTGGTTTCGGAAGAATGGGGAAGCGGCCCCATTTATCAGAACAACAAAACTTGGATTTGAAATACATGCCATAATCCAGCTTATGAAGCCCACCTTGAAACCCAGGTGGGTCAGCAACATCCTGAGATATGTCCAACTGATTCTATCAAAAGCTTTTGAGAGGTCAATCTTAATCATAGCCCCTTTTGAATTTGATTTCCTGATGCTATGAATAGTCTCCTGAGCCACCCCAATAGCTTCATGAATTTGTCTGCCATCCAGGAAGCCGAATTGTTCTGGGGAGATTGCTTTTGAGAGAATCGGCTTCAAACGGACCACGATGGTTTTTGCAATGATTTTGTATATGCAGTTGCACAGGGAGATTGGCCTGAAGTCCTCAAAGGATTTAGGATCCTCTTTTTTTGGGATGAGAGCGATGAAAGTTGCATTGAAAGGGGGAAAAATCTCACCTTTTTGCCTTGATTCCTCCACGAGCTCCGATAATTCATCCCCAATCAGCTCGAAGAAGTGAGCAAAGATTTCCACTGTCCAGCCATCCGGACCCGGGCTCTTGTCTTTTACCATGGATTTTATGATACATTCAACTTCATCCTTTGTCACTTGTTGAAAGAGGCCTTCAGCTTCTTCCCCCTCCACAAAGCGGGGGAAAGATTGAACCTCTTCACTAATAGTTATGTCCTTAAGGATATACATTTTCATTAATTAGTTACTAATTAATAATTATTTTACATCATTTGTATTATTTTATATATATTTTTTATTCATAACAAGGTATGTGCACGAGTAGTTTTTGTTCCAGGAGGATGAGTGCTTGCAGGAGTGGGTTGTGGTGATTATGGTTCGTGTTTGACTGCAACTCAAACTTACCTTATAGAACATGAGATCAATAACAAGATGAGTCAGTGGAGATCCTGTAGATTCAAAGGGATTCTAGCTTCAGAGGGAGCATCCCTATGGAAGTATTGAGATCTTCAAGTTCAAAAGAGATGAGGTAGAGGCACTCCCGAGATTGCAGGGTTCATTCTACGGAGTATGTTGTAGTGATGGGCGCCAGATGGACTAGTGTCATCGGCGATGGTGGTGGAGACTTCCTAGTGTTGAAAGTACCTCCCTCGCTAAGAGGGAGTGTTAAGATTTGTAGCTTGGGAGGTACTCCAAGCCCTAGAGTTTGGGGTTTGGAGGTTGGAGCGCCACAAAATTGTTTTGTGGGCTTAGAACCCAAGCATTGGGGTTTTGCACCCAAAGGAGTTGGGTCAAAACCAAGTGGAATTTCGATGGTTTGACACATGGAGATGATAAAGGACCTCTAGAGAAGATAGAGGAAATGAAAATGATCAAAATCAAAGTTCTCTATCATGAGATATGAATTTATTTGTTATTTGGTGGGTTAATTTGTCTAGTTGGGTAGGCCGACTTGAGGTTAAAGAAGTACCCAAAGACAAATTTGTTGGAGCCACTTTATGTTTATAAATAAAGGTCAAGTGTGGAGGATTATGAGCACATATAAGTGAAATGAAACTCATAGGAATACATCTTGGTATGAGCTACATATCAGGGTTGACTTGAAGCGAAATAGAAGGAGGCTAACATAGGCATATTTTATAGCTTTTTTGGAGGCCGAGTGGATATAAGGGAAGGCTGAGCTATTTGGTTTTGTTTCTAGGCTTTTTGGGAGGAAGGCTTCTCTATTGTTGGTGAGTTGCAGTGCTTATGATTGTTGCAAACTAGGCTGAGATATGAGATAGACTAGTTTAGGGTGCCTCAAGCCCTAAATCTAGGTGTAGATCCACTTTGTTAGAGTCGGTCTTTTCAGTCCTTCGTCTGAGATCAAAACTCTTTCTGCATTTCATTTTTAGGAGTCTCTCTCCATTCACTTAGCTGCATTCGGCTAGGGGAATGCCATAATCTGAAGGAAAGGTCATGTCAGTCATATCCCCTCATGTCTGGCACCTGCTGGCTTAGGTCTTTTCATCAATGTTCACTAAAGTCCATGACAGTCAATGTTTGATCTTTTAATGGATGAGAGTCATTTTTAGTCATTAGGTCTAGGGATCAGATAAATTGGTCTTCAAACATGTCCAATAAAGCCATGCAGGCCGGAGGGAGGCCCTTACAAAGTTATGATTTAAAGAATTTCATCGTCATGTTGACAAATTACGACTGTTCTTCAAAACTTTGTTTTGAAGAAAAGTCAAACAGTGTGTCTTTTGTGATAATTTTCAAAAAAGTCTCCAGTTGATCTCTTCAGGTGTAGTCATGGTTTCCTTGGCCAAATGCCATGTCAACAACCCCTGCAAAAAATGCCAAAAAATTTCTTCATTTTAGCTAAAAATTCAAAGGGAAAAGTGAAATACAGAGTTGCATTAAATCAAGGAAAAGTGTCAAAAAAAAACATTATGAAAGTGGGTTTTGAAGAAACAAAAATCAAACCCATGACTCCAAATGTCTTTATAATGAATTTCCACAAGAAACATAGTCATTTTTCATACCAAGGTTATAGAGAAACAGTGCAAAGTGATTGGGAGAAACTTGCGCGCGTTTTGAGTGAGTTTGGAGGATTTTTCAAGGGCGCGACGCAGAGGCAGAGGAGCCTGGCACACATAGAGAGCGCGGCGCACAGGGCATGACCCCACAGTGTTGAAACAACACGGGTACGACGCACACACAGAGCGCGACGCACTGGGTTTGCTGCACGGCGCACACCCACAAAGGCTCGAATTTGTGCCAAATTTGCAACAAATTGACTTTGAATCCCTTCCAATTGACATGTAGGGTCGACATCTCGGATTGTTCATATATTTTTGTGAATGTGATGGTGGTTTATGGACATTTATAGTTTCAATGAAACTCCTAAACCCTACCACTTGAAATCATCAAAACCATTGTTTCTAGGGTTGCAAACTTGTTGTGTTGATGCCAAGGCTCCTCCTCCCTTTCATTTTTCCCCTTCTTTCCATTTTTCCCTTTCCCCTATTCCATTTTTCCCATCGTTCCCTACCCTAAAATATTACTAAACCCCTATTCCTTATCCCCTCCACTCATAGGTCAATATAAAACCCCCCAAACCCTACCTTATAAAATCCCCAAACCCTCCTACATGTCCCTAAACAAAATTTCCCCCCATAACCCCTAATCCCATCATATTATTCCCCTTCCTAACACTCCCTTTTTGCATTGTTCCCCTTGGTGGCAGAGATCACAACAACACATAGTTTCACTACCATCATCAAAGGGCAGTCTAAGCACAATCCATATACAACAGTCATGGCATCCGAGCATTCATCGGAGTATGAGATGGAAACCCAACGTGATTCATCCTCGGAAGAACAGGCTCCCTGGAGACATCACAAAAATGGCAAACATGTTAGGGATGAGCCAACCACCCTCACAGAATTGCAGGCCTGCCCTCTTGCTATGTCATGTTTCCAACATCTGTCATGTTTGAAGTTTTTTCAAAAGGTGGCTAGTGTTCGAGTTCATCATGATTTGGCTCGTATTTTTGTGCTTCACTTACATGGAGATCATGCTATCTTGGCTGGTGTCACCTTCACACTGACACCTGAAACTGTCTCATTAGCAACCGGCATACCGAATGTTGGATAACCATGGCACAAGAAACAAAAGGTTGATTGGCAGCATTATGAGCCATACATTAAGGCCAGTTTCTTGAGGCAGCTCCAAAGAGTCTTTCCATTCCGTTATTTGAAAGATGAATATGCTCCACTCATGAAGTTGATCATGAAATATTTCAGCTGTGAGGGGAGGTTCTCTCGTTTATATGCCTATCACATCAAGTTACTCATGCACTTTACCAGGGTACGGATGATGAACATCCCATATTTTCTTTGTAGGAACATAGAGAGGATGAACACCTTCATGCAACACAAGACCCCTCAGTAGCAACTTAACAATGTTTATCATTTTGCTCTTATTAAGATTTTGGTGGTTCATCAGCTGGGATTACAGGGCATTACTTGGGATGACTTCATCTCCCGTGACCTCTTCAACACTTCACAGGTATTACCAGAGGTTGAACATGAGATAGGTGGTCCTTCTCATCAGTATGAGCACCATGAGACCATTACTATGCCAATATTCATCACCTATCAGAGAGGCTGTAGATATTTGTTTGCAGCAGCAAAGCGAGTTTTATCTCCACCCAAGGCGGAAGCGGCCTCACTTCCGACATTGACAACACAGGTACAGGACAAGGGCAAGAGGCCCATGCATGACGAGGGGCCATCAGGTGAACAAGAGGCCGACTTTATCCTCATTCATGATGATGATACAGATGTGGAGAGTGCTAAACTTAGGAGGACTATCCAGGAGCAGCAAACGGAGATCCAACCTTTGTCTCTCAATTTGGAGAGGGCCAAATGGATTATCAG
>APFE031155854.1:0-11518 GCA_000404065.3 Pinus taeda | reverse complement strand
TATTACATCTCTGCTCCTAATGATTTTTGTGATTTTCATAATCATATAAGCGATAACCAAAATCATTAACACCATATCCAATAAAGGTACATTTCTTTGACTTTGCCTCAAGCTTTGTTCTATTTTCTTTATCAGTATGGACAAAGGCCTCACAACCAAAGGCTTTAAAAAAGAGTAGTTTACCTTTTTACCTGTCCATGCTTCCTCTGGAACACCACCATCCAAGGAACTTGAAGGCCCTCTGTTTATTAGATAAACAGTAGTATCTATAGCATCTGCCCAAAACTGTAAAGGCAATCCTGCGTGCAATCTCATGCACCTTGCATGCTCCATGATTGTTCTGTTTATCCTTTCTGACACACCATTTTCTTGTGGTGTTCTTGGAACTGTTTTCTGTCTGCGAATTCCATGCTCTGAATAGTACTTATCAAACTCTTTGCTGCAATATTCACCTCCATTGTCTGATCTAAGACACTTCAATTTTTTTCCTGTCTCAATCTCAACCAAAGCTTTCCATTTCTTAAACGTATCAAATACATCAGATTTATTCTTAATACAATAAATCCAAGTTTTTCTAGTTACATCATCAATAAAAAGTAACATAATAACGAGAGCCACCGAGAGATGATACCTGAGCAGGTCCCCATACATCTGTATGCACAAGCTCCAATTTTTCATTCTTCTTTTCTTTCCCAACTCTGAGAAATCTGACTCTCTTCTGTTTTCCATAAATGCAATTCTCACAGAAGTCCAAATCAACATTCTTCAAACCCGGCAACAAATTCCTTGAGTGAAGAATCTTCATCCCTTTTTCACTCATGTGTCCAAGCCTATGATGCTATAATGCTGCATCTGCTCCTTTGGAAGTTAAAGCATTAACAGAGTTAGAAATACCATTGCATAAATACAATGTACCAACCTTTTCGCCTTTTGCTATTACCAGGACTCCTTTGGTGACCTTCCAAGCTTTATCTGTGAAAGTTGTCACACAACCTTCACCGCCTAACTGCCTTGTTGAAATCAGATTTTCTTTAGATCTGGAACATGCCTTACCTCCTTTAGTAGCCATTGGTTTCCATTCTGTTGTTTTACAAGAACCTTACCCATTCCAACAATTTTACAGGTTTTATCATCACCCAAACGAACTTGTCCAAAATCTTCTTGAACATAGTCATGAAAGTATTTCTTATTAGGTGTGGCATGGAATGAGGACCCTAAATCTACCACCCAGGAATCAGTAATATTTTCAAAAGAAATAATAAAAGCATCTTGTAACACCTCACCTGTCACATTTGCTTCATGATTGTTTTCTTACTGTGAATCTCCTTCTTTTTCCTTCTGAGATCTACAGTCTTTCTTTAGGTGTCCTTTCTTTCCGCATTTCTAGCACACTATCCTCGATCTGGACTTGGATCTGCCTTTCCTTAATTTACTGCGATATCCTGAGCTCTTTCCTCTTTCCATTTTTCTTCCCCTAGACTCTGCACTCAAAGAATTTCCCGATGTCTCACCGGAGCTTTTCCGTCGCATTTCCTCGCTAAGGATAGCACCAACAACATCATCAAACTTTAAAGTACTAGATCCAAACACAGAGTTACTAATGTCCATTACTAAACCATTCCAACTTTCTGGTAATGAGCACAAGAATAATAGAGCTCTAACTTCATCATCAAAGTTTACCCCTACATAACATAACTGACTTGTAACAATATTAAAATCATTTAAATGGTCTGCAACAGATCTACCTTCCAAAATATTCATATTAAATAACCATTTCATAAGAAATACCTTGTTTGAGGCCGAGGGTTTTTCATATAGTTTCTCAAACGCCTTAATCAAACTCTCTGTCATTGTTTCCCTCAAAATGTTGAAGGAGACCAACGCTGCGAGGCACAACCGTACTGTTCCGAGTGCCTTTCTATCGAGAAGGTTCCATTCTTCATCTGTCATACCCATCGGCATCTTTGTTTTTCCGCCCAATGGTAGGTATAGATCTTTCTGATACAGATAATCTTCCATCTACATCTTCCACAGCGAGAAGTTTTGGTCGTTAAATTTCTCTACCCTAAACTTACCATCTTCCGCCATTGCTCCCACTCGAACGTGGAACCCTTCTTTCCTGCAAGTTTATCAGCCAAATAGACCTTCAGCTCTGATACTAGTTGTTAGAAAATTATATTTTACAAAGCAATGGAGCACATAAAATATTGCAGAAATATAAACACAGAAAACACATAGAACAAGAGAGACACAAATATATGTGGTTCACCCAATTTGGGCTACGTCCACCCCAAACAGCCAGTCCTTCCTTTCTATTATCCAGCAAAATGAAGAGACACAACCTACACCAGATCCACTGTAATATCTTCTGTTTTCTCTCAGTCTCACCTCTCTGCTTCTCGCTCAGAGAATACACATCTATTACACAGCCTCAAATGCAATGCCTTCATACAAAGAGAGGGGTTACCTTCTAGGGAAAAAAAACCCTAAACTAAACATACGTTCTATTGTTAGATCATCTGCCTAATGAACGTCCTATATTGACTAGAAATTACTATACTTTTACAAGGCATTTTTACATCTATTTTTAGCTTCGGGGGCGCTGCCTCCGAAACCCCCGCCGGGGGACTGCTTGCCCCCGCACCCCCCAGCTGAGGGGGATCGGCCCCCTCGAACCCCTGTAGGGGGGACAAATCCCCCCCACACCCCCCCCGTGTAGAGGGGTGTATAAACTTCCTGGGGTATACATCCAGCTGAAACAAAGACCTCTAAACAATCATGCTCCATACTCAACAACCACTAAAGACATAGCCCAGAAAGAGATCGAAATAATCCCTGAAAATCCTTCAGGAGAAATTACATTTAATATTGAGGAAATAACACCCTTGGATGTATTTTACAGTCCAAAACACAGTGCTGTAGTCAGGAGGCAAAGGAAAAAGAGGAAAATATACTAGACATCATCCACAACTCCTCAATATGAATTTATGAATGTTTTATGGAAATATTTAGAGGTCAATCTTTCTGAGGATTTGACTAAGTTATCTCAATTTGCAGGGGCATACACAGCTGCTACAATTGATAAGGCAACTGAATTTAACCAATTTTTCAAAGAAAATGATCAAAGGATTAATCAGCTTGAAGAATAAGCAGCAATAGAACAACATAAGACTAATCGGCTTGAGGAACAGCTGGCATAAAAAAAACAAAAGAATGAGTAGCTTGAGGTACAATTAAACCTAGAGAAACAAAAGATCAACCAGCATGCCATCCAAAAAAAACAACAGTTGTCTCAAGAACCTCGAACAACTTCAATTGACACATCAACAAGAAATTAAGGCTAAAGAGGAGCAAATCACACAGCGAAAACTCTATATAGAACAGTTCAGAGATTATCCCAAGGTTGAGGAATTTAAAAAGGAAGCCCTAAAGGCAAATAAAGCCTTATGTCAACAGCTGAATCTACTTTTCCATAAAATATCTCTTATCGACCCATTATGCATCACAACTACATCACTAATCGATCAAGCAGTTAATACCATATTAGAATTTGAGGATGTAGATGATCAGGTCACAAATTACCTCTCCTGGCAAAGCACAGAGGAAGCAAAGGTTGCTAAACTACCGAAAATTCAAGAGTCACATAAAGAAATATTGTTTTCAGAATGGGAAACATAGTTGATATAGGTAGAAGGGGCTACCTCCAGGGCCAAGGCTATAATGAATAATGTGATTGAGTTGGTAAATGATAATTTATATTGAGCCAATTTAATTTCCAATTATTCCCCAGGAAATCTTCCAAAGGCGAAAGTATTAGAAAATCAATGGAAGCAAGATTTGGCCACCAAAGATGAATAATCAACAGAATACAAAGCCTTAACTGGGATGCATATTGGTCCTTTTTGGTCAAGCCACATATCCAATAGATGACCATCAAATGCCTTGTCGATGTTGTTGATCGCATGATGCTCGAGCTTTCAGATGCCACATACATGGGACAACTACATTCCAGGATGAGTCATCCTCCAGAAATTCAAAACATGCTCTCAATTTGTCGGTTTTGGATACAGGAGAAAAAATAGATGCGATGAATATTTTGAAAGGCGATCACAATACTATTTTTGCAGTTCAAATCCAAGATTTTAATGTAGGTAATTCCAACAACTCAACGATTTTTGTAAATAGTTTATTTTAATTTTATTATAAAACCCCTTTCATGTTATTTTAGAAGGGGTCCTCAATTTGTACAAAAACTAGACTTGGGAAGTTGCACTTCTGCACTTCTTAACTTATTTTTTATAAGCCGTGGATCAAGGTTTCAGATTTTTGTGAAAGAACTTCAATCAAGACCTGCATTTTTGTATCTCCTTGGAGTTTCTGGAATAAGAAGGTGGAACCAGAATGTTACTTACATAATGAGACTCAAATGCATTCTGTATTTCTATCACTGTTCTTTTTGTCTTGTTCTTTATGTAATTAGCATTCCATTTAATTTTCTATGGTTTATGTATTCACTTGCTTCAATCAACTCTATATTATGTCACTTATGCGTGATTTAGAATTGTTATATTAAAAGATATATGTTAGCAATAAATATTAGTATGTCATGCGATATTTTTTTTACAATCACTTTGTTTAGTTTCTTAAACAAAGTAATCGTTATTTAAATGCATCTTTCTCTGGATAAGTAAATCATCTATATGATTATTTGTCTGCTAGGAATAATCAAGAATCGTATTGTTATGAGATTACCCGGGTTATATAGATATATTTGTATATTTTAGAGTTATATATTAAATCACCTATCATCTTTGTTATACATTTAAAACACTCATCCATCAAAGCATACATTATTGGGAAACTGATCCCATAACATCCAGTCAGAGCCACCACACCAAATGGAAAAGGAGTTGTACTAAGGTCCGGACCGGGTGGTTATCCCCAATGTTGGTGCTATAATTTTAAATGCATCAACATTTTTGGTGCTAGAAGGAGGGCCTAACTGTGAATGGCGAGTAAATCTAAATCCACAGGCCATTCTAAGAGTAAACCTCCCTCACCATCTCCTCCAACTTCTCCTTCGCATTCTAAATCTCCTATTCCTAAGTAAGAAGTTGAAAAGGAAAATACAACACCCATTGCTGAAACCCTAAACACACTAGACAATTCTTCTCCTAAACCCCCTGAAGTATAGTCTTTGTTTCATAAACTCAAAGGGTTTTCAATATCCCAAGAAGAGTTTGAGTTATCCCAAGTTAGTGTGACTTCGCAATATATCCCATCGCAGCCGTTTACTAGGGAAAAAAGTGAAAAACTTGGTATTCCACTAGTTGAATTCCCTCTACCAAGTCGAAAAAGGGCTAGGAAGACACCATAAAAATCTAACAGTGAGACTTTGTCCTCATCATCATCTATTCCATCCATACCATTGCAAGGTCATCCATCCATTTCCCAACTTTAGATCATAGTCCAGACAGGTACAGGAACTTCAACGCCCTCTACCCAATCACTTACAACTGCTATGTCACCATCTTCTACTGTTAGCTCAACGATGGCACATAATCAACCTCAACCAAGGCCATGGACCAACCTAGGAGCCGTAAGAATACCTGCACCTTTGAGCCAATTGCTAGCACATCCTGAAAAATGGTTAACAAAATTTAATCCTGACATTGGCCTGTTAGCGGAGAAGATATAAACAATTTCATGTTATCAATCAACTTGAATGGAGTAACAAAAGAAGATGTGGTTGTTAGAATATGTCCATACACTCTACAAGGAGCAGTAGGATCGTGGTACTTTTCATTACCACCAGGATCTATCAATAGCTGGGATGCTTTTCAAGAGAAATTTCTAACTAAGTTTGGAGATGATAGGTCTACAACAACTTTGTTTCATGATCTCTCCAATTTGAAATCCAAATCAAAGGAACCCATCAAAGACTTCAACTCACGCTTTAATAAATTGTTGAATAAAATTCCTACAACATCCAAGCCTAGTGAGGAAGTCCGGAATGAATGGTATATTTCTGCCTTGCCTTCAAACATAGCCATCTTCATTGATAGGGTTGCTAAACCAACATTAGTAGAAAATATGAAGGAAACAATTGTTGTTGAAAAATGTATCCTTGCTTTGGAAAATAAAAATGCTTTAGAAGAAAGGAAATTCGTAAAAGTTACCTTTAGAGATGATTCAAAGAAGAAAGCAATCAAGGTTCCATATGACATGGAAGGTTTACAAAAATTTCTTAAAAGTATGTCTAATGAAATGGTCGAAATAAAAAAGCAGGTAGCTAAAACTTCTACGAAAAGACCATTTAGGAACTTTAAAAGAAATTAGCCAACTGATCCTAAACCACCTAATGCTATATCTAATGCAGAATCTGATCTAGATGATGATGAAGACGAAGATAATGTTTTATCAGCTGAAGAAAAGGAAGAATATGAAACAGTTGAATGTCATGGAATGTGGGACTTTATCTTACCTAAATCTGATAATGAAAGTGAACAGGAAGCACTCCCAGTAAATACCAGAAGCAAAAGTATAGTAGAGTCTAATCAAGCAAATTCAAGGAAGAAAAACTCAAGTCCTATTACTAAAGACAAAGCTCCCACAAAGAAAACTCCAGTTATGTCTCCCCACAATCAACCATCATCCTCCAATCCTCCCTCATCATCTAAAACACTAGTAGTTTCAGATTCTATGGACTATATCATTGTGGAAGACATGAAGAAGACTCGAGGAAACATTTCTTTACATGAAATTAGCAAACTCAAGCATCAACAAAAGTTGCCGCTTAAAGAATTAAATGCAGTACCTTCTTCTCCTCTTCCAACTAGTGTATTATCCAAAGCTGCCAGAGGATCAGGAAAGCCACCATCTGAGAAGGTAGATGCTACTGATGCTGTTTTAATTGGAGATAGGTCAAATTCTCATACTCCTCCTTTTCTCTTGACTTATGAGATCTACAATAGAAATTTGCATAACTGTTTGATAGATTTAGAGGCTTCATCAAATATAATGCCATCCTCAGTTTGCTCCAAGTTAAATATTGAGCCCCAGAATTCTGCAGTCCATATTGTTCAATTAGATCGAACTAAAGTACAAGTCTTAGGAGAAATAAATTTAGTTACTATCAGATTATCAACTGATCTCAGGGTTGTCCAAAGAATTGATATTAATTGCTGACATCCCTGAGTTTTATGGTTTGATCCTTAGGAGAGATTGATTCGAAAAACTCCATGATTATATTTCGATTGATTGGTCTCACATGTGGCTTCCCTATAATGGGAAACCAAATCAAATTAGAATAGATCGCGAAAAACATTTGAATTATACAGTAACTAAGTTTGAAGAAGAAAATCAACCTGTAGTCTTCAATAATAAAATTCTTGGAAACTATTCGACTAAACCATTTTTTGGGAATTTTAATTCTCAACAATCTCTTTTCCTGTTAATAGTGTCATGTCACAAATCGAAAATTTCTCCCATACTGATACCTCAAAGTGTGTTAGTGTTGCAGGTTAACTTGTAAATAAACCTGTAAACAAGCCTTTATTTTGGTCTTCGTATTTTGATAGATCAAAATCTAATGACGGTGCAGGAGCAAGATGTATGTTAGTTAGTCAAGAAGGAGAAAAAACGATGTTATCATGTAGACTAGAGTTTGAGTGTACCAATAACACTTCAGAATATGAGGCATTGATTCAAGGGCTCTATAAAGCAATAGGCCTAAATATTCAATATATGAAAGTATTTGGTGATTTTGAAATTGTCATTAAACAAGTGAGAAATACTATCCACTGTCTCTCGGGACATCTCAACCATTATCAATCACTTGTTCAGGATCTCAAACTCATTTTTTGGCATTTGACATTTCTCCTATTCCTAGATCACAGAATGCAACACCTGATCTTTTCTCTAATGTTGCTTCTAAACTCCTTCTATCCGAGGATTATAGTCCAGATAGATTTTCTATTGAATTACTTTTTCGGCCATCTGTCCCAGATAATATCACCAATTGGTGTGTGTTTAATCATGATGAAGATGTCTTAAATTTCTTAACTTCTGAAGGATCTTATGACAATCAGATTATTGATGAAAGTGATCACGATCTTCAATTAAAGCAAAGACTCAATGAAAATCCTATTCCTAAATCTGTGATCAAGCTAGAAGATCTTTATGATATTAAGGATAGATTAAAAAAGGTCACTAATGCAAAAATTCAAAGTTCTACTTTAAGGTTTGAATTAGTAAATCTCGGCACGGAGGCCAAACCACAAAATGTCAATCTAGGACTTGGACTTTCATCAGATGAAATATTTTCTTTCATCAGATTATTAAATAAATACAAAAATGTTTTCACTTGGAATTACGATGATCTGAAAACTAATGATACTTCTATCATTCAACACACAATTCCAATGATTTTTGATGAGAAACCTGTACAACAGAAGCTAAGGAAAATTCACCCAAATCTTGAAAGTCAAATCAAAGAAGAGTTGAATAAACTCCTTAAAGCCAAAAATATTTTTCTTGTTAGACATTTTAAATGGGTCTCAAACTTAGTACCAGTAAGAGAAAAGAATGGTGATATTAGGATTTTCATAGATTTTAGAAATCTCAACAAAGCATGTCAGTAGGATAATTTTCCACAACCAACAATGGAGAATATACCTCAATCAGTAGCTTGCTCAGAGTTAATGTCTTTTATTGATGTTTTTTCAGGATACAATCAAATAATGGTACATCCAGACGATAGATTAAAAACTACATTCAGAACTAAACGGGGAACCTATGCTTATCAGAAAATGCCTTTTGGTTTGATAAATGCTGGAGCTACTTTTCAAAGAGCCATGGATATAGCCTTCAAAGGTTTGATCAATAGAACAGTCATTGTTTACTTAGATGACATAACCTTCTATTCTAAGGAAAAGAGAAATCATTTGCATGATTTAAAACATATCTTTGAACGTTGCAAAAAATATGGGATTTATTTAAATCCCAAGAAATCATTCTTTTCTCTTAATGAAGGTAAGCTCTTAGGGTTCATTGTATCCAAAGATGGCACATACATTGATTTGGACAAGATAAAAGATATTTTTGTTATCCCTTTGCCACATAATAATAAATCTATGCAATCATTTTTGGGACAGATAAATTTCATGAAGAGATTTTTTCCTGATTTTTCTCATATAGTTTTGCCCTTGCAATCCATGATTAAGGAAAATTCAATCTTCAAATGGGGACATAATGAAAAAGAGGCCTTTAACTTGATCAAACAAGCAATCATTAATTCTCCTGCATTGAATACTCTGAATTTTTCTAGTCATTTTATTTTGTATACTTTGGCCACTGAAACATCGTATGCTGTTGTTTTAATGTTGGCATTATGATTCTGGTATGGCTCTATGATACAGGTGTTGTACTTGATGGCAACTCACTCAAGTGTTCAGGCTCTCAAAATGATGGAAATTAAGAGGCTCACAGGTGAATGGTTCAAAAGGTGTAGACCCGTAGGTTACCCATACAGGAGGTGCGGTCATACCCGCAGGTTACCTGTTCAGTAGGTGCGGACCCCAGTGCACACACTTCAAGGCAGTAAAGCGTGCTCATGTGGGGTTCTCTTATATTTGGCTCGTGGTATTTAGCCCGCTGTTCTTGATTCTATGGCTTTGGCCCGTGGTATTGCTTTATATTATTATTATTGAGCCCCTTGTTTTTAGGTACCTTGTATTGGTTATCTATGGTATTGATCCATGTTTTTAGGAAGAGATTTCCTATATAAAGCAAAGGAGATCACTTGGCTAAGTGTCTTTTGCAAATTGAATATCGTAAGATCGGAAATATTGGGTTATTGTTTCAAAAGCTTGATCTATATAAAAGTGAAGTTAAAGGCGAATGTATGAAGGGTGATCTCTTGAGCGCATGATCAGATCTGAGCATCTGACTATAGGTGGCACACTGGGAGACTGCCATTTCAGCCCTAATCAGAGGTACGCAGGTGATTAACAGCGCAAGTGCGTGGGTACGCAGAGAAGAAGAAGGCACAGTGCGTGGGTACGCAGCGCAACGGAGGTTCAGGTGTGTAGGCACAGGGAAAGTACGCGGCGCTTCAGAAGCCGTAGGTGCGTAGGTACGCGGCGTGATAGCATCTGTGGGTGTGTGGCTACAATAGCAGTACGCAGCGTGATAACATATGTGGGTGAGTGGCTACAGTAGCAGTACGCAGCATGATAGTATCTGTGGGTGCATGTCTGCAGTAACAGTACGCGGTGTGATTGAAGAAATAGTGCGTGGGTACGCGGTGAAGCAGAAGGGTCTTTGCGGGTATACGCAGGGGAGCAGAAGGCGAGGTGCATACGCACGCAGACCAGAGAAAGAAAAACTGCGTATCTGTCTTAAGACCTTTTGTTGGCTGAATTTTTATGTTGTTAAGGTGTTCTGGGTTTAGTTTACTGTTACTGTTGATCTGGTTACTGCAGTTGACTGGGCGATTTACTTGTACTTGATGATCTCTTGATGTTCATGGATCCAGTTTGAAAGTTTATGAAAAGTGTTCCTTGAAAGAAAAGAAGTAGGGGGTTGTAGCTCCCTTCCAGGAGAGACTGGAAAACGAGAGAGGGTTGTAGCTCTCTACAAGTTGCAGCCTGCGTACTGGTAAAGGACTGCACTAGTACAAAACCTTTGTAAAAGAAGTTTCTAATTTGAAAGAAGATAGAGACATATTGCAGCAAGTGGTTTTCACCCACATTGGGTTTCCACCTTACATCTAGTGTTCTTTGGTGTGACTATCTGTTTTCATTGTTCATGCTCATTATTTTATGGTACTGACATGCAAAAATAATTCAAAGTGTAATTAAGGAAGATTTATTAAAAGAACTTGATAATACTGATTCACCCGCCCTCTCAGTATTATTTCCAACAATTGGTATCAGAGCCAGTCCTTCTAAAGAAACTTGATCGCTTGAAGGAAGATCCATCATCATGAGCAACTATGAGAGGGAAGCATCGATCAGGCCACCGATTTTTGATGGGACAAAATTCGTATATTGGAAGGTAAGAGTTACTGCCTATCTTCAATCTTTGGGTACTGAAGTTTGGGACATCATAGAAACAGGGTATACTTTTCCATCAACTACCCCTACAGATCCAGCAGAGAAAAAGAAATATGAAAAAAATGCAAAGGCAGTCAATACTCTTCTGGGATGCCTATCTCAATTAGAATTCGTGAAAGTTATGCAGTGTAAATCCGCAAAAGAAATATGGGACAAGATCGTTCTGAGCTATGAAGGAGATGATCAGGTAAAACGTGCAAAACTTCAAACCCTCAGGATTCAGTATGAAAATCTCAAGATGTATAATGATTAAAGTGTGGCTAACTATTTTCTCTGTGTAGATGAGATTGTTAATTGTATGAAAATTTTGGGTGAAGAAATAAAAGAAGCTGTTGTGGTTGAAAAAGTTCTAAGATCTTTGTCACCTAGGTTTGAATCTAAAGTTTCTGCTATAGAAGAAA
>APFE031155847.1:555700-591174 GCA_000404065.3 Pinus taeda | reverse complement strand
CATAGGTTGGTGCCTACATAATATGATGTAAAAATAAGTTGGTGCTTTCATTTTTCATCAAAATTAAAAAGAATATTGGTGGTTTTCTACCTTTATTGGTTTCCACATAAAAATTAGTGTGTCATATGTGTATGATGTTTATGGTATTGCTTGTGATTTATGTATTATTTACATGATCAGTTCAAAATAATTTAAATCTTGGTATAAATTGTTAAACTTTGTCATAATAACGGATTCAACCTTCACCCCCACGCCCCCCCCCCCCCAAAGCATATCGTGTTTTCCACATTAAGGTGGATCTAAAAATCAAAGCTATGAGGGAATGGCCAATTCCCAATACCTTTAAGAAACTCATAGGATTCTTAGGATTGACAAGATATTACCGCAAATTTGTCAATAATTATGGTGAAATAGAAACACCTCTAACAAAATTATTGAATAAGGAAGCATTTTCTTGGACTAAAAAAGCAACCAAATCTTTTGAAGAACTTAAAGAGACTATGTGTACAACTCATGTCTTAGTGACACCTGACTTCACAAAAGCCTTCATTGTGGAGCATGATGCCCTAGGCCATGGAATTGGTGAAGTTTTGATGCAAGAAGAAAGGCCCTTTAACTTTGAAAGTAGTGGAATTAAAGGAAAGAAATTAATCAAACCCATCTATGAAAAAGAAATGTTGGCCATACTAGATGTAATTAAGAAATGGCGCCCATACCTAATAAGAAGACACTTCCAAGTAAAAACAAATCATGATAATCTGAAGTACTTCTTGGAGTAAATAATACCTTCAAGAAATAAATAAATAAATAAAATAAATAAATAAAAAAAAAATAAAAAATAAAATAAAATTAATAAATAAATGGGTCATAAATTTGTTGGGTTGTGACTTTGAAATTATCTACAAAAAGGTAAAACAAAATATTATGGAAAATAAACTCTCGAGGAAAGAGGAAGATGCAAATGGTCTACTATGTGTTATTTCCATTCCACAATCTAACTAGGTGGAAGAAGAAAGGATAGAGAAAGATGAGAAGATATGCAAGATCATTCAACAACTGCAAGAGGACCCAAATATAATAGAAAAATTTACATGTAAAAATGAATTTTTATGGTATCAAGATAACTTATACTTATGTAAGATTTCGGAGTTACACACTTCACTTGTAGGAGGACATTCAGGGTTTTTGAAGACATACATTAGGATTAAAAAGTATTTTTTTGGGGTAAGGTCTTAAAATTGATGTGCAAAAGTTTGTGGTTGAATGTGTGGTATGCCAAAAAAATAAGGGAGAGACAATCAAGACCCTTGGGCTCCTTCAACCATTATCTATACCAAGCCAGCATTAGGAAGAAGACTCAATGAATTTTATTACAGTTTTATCCAAATCTGAAGGAAATTTTATAATTAAGGTTGATCCAAGTGGATACTAGTGGCCACCCGCCTATTCCACCTAGACCTTCACTCAGTTTCATATGTATCCTTGTTTATTTCAGCATTTACTATTTTTAGGAGTTTTTCAGGTCCTAAACTTCTGGAGCAGTTTTGACCCCCTAAATGGTGTTTTTTGTAGATCCGCAACAGGCCCATACCCATAGGCAAGGGACTACCACAAATCTTGTACTACTTAGAGAGACCTTTCCAACAAGGTATCGTACACACCAGACGAAGATAATATGACCAAGTTATGACCCCTAGAAGTTGGCTGCCCAACTAACCCCAACAGAGCCCACAAACTCTTAACGTTCCATCTCCTAGGGTCAGGGTTTTGGTTGTTTAGGGTTTTCCCTTATTTTTCAATAATAAATTGACCCTTCGACCTCATTGTAAAATAGTTTAGAGGCATGTAGCCTCCACATCTCTTCTCAAATATAAGCTACCATCGCCCAAGCTAGTTTATTTCCATTTTGTTTGTAAGCATATTTTAGTATTTTGATATTAATGAAATGAAGTGTTATTTCTGCTGCATCTCTGTATTTATGCTTATATTTGTAATTTTTTGCGTTCCTGTTTAAGTTCGAATCAGAGGTAGTGGTAGATTGAATGACAAAGTATGTCCTTTTTTTCTCTCTTTCTCATCCTTTTAAATCAAGTACAGTTTCAAAAGCATTCATGGAAACAATCTAAAAGCTACATGGAATACCAAAGAATATTGTGAGTGATAGAGATACAATTTTCAAAAGAAATTTTTAGATTGAATTATTTTCGTGTTTGGGTACTCAATTGGCACGCAACTCAACTTAGCATCCTCAATCTGATGGAAAATTTGAGATTGTAAATAAATGTTTATAAGATATATATGTTGCTTTGTATCTAATAAACAAACACATTGGTCAAATGGTTGACCATAGAAAATGGTGATACAACACATCCTTCAATACATCATCAAAAATGTCACCATTTATGACACTTTATCAATATCATCCTCCATCCAGCACATCACCCTTGAAAGGGACTATAAAAACACAAGTAATAGAAGACCACATACATCACCAACAAGATGTTCTCAAACTATTTAAGGACAACTTGGTTATGGAACAAAATAGGATGAAACAACAATTAAATCAACATCATAGTGAAAAGGAATTCAAAGTGGGGGATTGGGTATTTGTGAGACTACAATCATATAAACAGATGTCCCTCAACCAACAAAAGAATGACATAAATTAGCACCAAGGCTTTATGGCCCCTATAATGTGTTGCAAAGGATTGGAAGTATGGCTTATAAATTGGAGTTGCCTTCGTATTCATATGTACATCTAGTCTTCCATGTTTCATGCTTAAAGAAGGTAATTGGTGACAAGATGCTAGTCCAAACTATTCTATCTAAGATTAATGAAGAAGGGAAAATATTACTAGAACGAGAAACAATCTTAGAAATAATGAATTTGCAGGTGATAAATTTAGAAATTATTGAGTACCTCAGCAAATGGAAGAACCTAACAGTGGAGGAAGTGACATAGGAAGATGAGTTGTTCGTGTAGAAGCACCCATAGATAGTCAAGTGTTGAGGACAACATTTCTTTGAAGGGAAGGGACATGTTAAGACCTATATAAGCCCCATGTTAACCCTAAAATCCCTTATTAACACCTAGATATTGAAAGAATACAATTAGATTGTTATATCATTATGTAGGATTGAACCCCTCATGGTCCCATTTTATTATAATTCTGCCACTTGTGTGTGTGTGTGTGTGTGTGTGTGTGTGTGTGTGTGTGTATAAAGGAAACCTAGTCATAGAATCATCAAAGATATTCTTATACATTTTATTAATTGTAAAAGGAGTTTTACCCCTCAAAGAGGACTATAATTATTGGTTCCTTATCATTTTTAAGGTGCAAGGTTCATAACAAAACATGAGAAATTTGAACCTATAATAGGAAGACACATTGGACCTTGGAATTTGAAACCAAAGGTCATGGAATCTTGTATACATATGTCTTCTTTTTTAATGGAAATTCATTCAAGTTTGGAGTTAGCTCACCTCGCTTGACATGGCATGAGAGCTAAATTTAGGCACTTTGCCTCGCTTAGTAACTCCTTTGCCATGTTTGTCATACACTTAGTCCTGCCATCTCTATCATACAATCAATTATGCAATCTCTTTGTTCTGTAACCATTCATGGCTTTAGCTCTATCTATTAAATAGAAATGGTTCTCTCCTCCTGGGATAGATTCTCTTAGGAAAAAACAACCCTCTCCTCCTATGTTGGACACTTTCTTGTTATATTTGAGGCTTGATATGGATGATTCTTACCTTAAATCCCTATTCATGTGCATCCTTTGGTGTGGCTCAATGGTACCCTTGCTCTATCCCATAACCCGCAAATATAACCATGGCCTAGACTTATCGAATTTTTATTTAGACAAGCCTTCTCTCACAGGCTTTGGGTTGCACTGTACAATGGTGTATACCTACAATTTTTTTCGGTCGTCATAGCTTCTAGCTGAGGCAAGGAGCAACTTTTATTTTATCAATTGCAACTTGAGCTTGTGTTTCAAATGTTGTATTAACCCATGCTTCCCTCCTCACATGCAACCTTGAAATTGTTGCTACCAACCCCACTCGTGACCTAATTGTCTAACAATTTTTTTACCAACTGGAGAATTCATTACCAATGTGGCTATACTCTTCCTTTGGGCTGATGAATTATTATTTAGTTTGAATTATGTTATGTTAATCTACATGGATCAATATCTTACAAGCATTTATGTTCAGTAGTTAAAGGGTACATATGGTACCACAAACTCAAATTAAGATTGCCCACAAGCTTGAAATTAGGGGATGGGATTCGACTCCCATTTGAATTAAGATTGCTCATTTTCTTTTTACTTTCAAAGTTGAGCTCTCACAGCATAAATTGGTAGGTTTAATAAGGGCATTGAACTATGTTTTGTCTGACATCGTTCCACATATTTAGAGATGTTGGCACCAAACAGAATGGGTAGCATTAATTGTTGCATGCAATGAATGTGAAATGAAAACATTACATATATTTATGCAAGTTATGTTATGATTTTTTAAGTATTTTGTAATAATAATGTGGTGCATGATGATTAAGCCACAAGGGATTACTACAGATAATTAGGGTGTATTATTATTTTGTGAAGGGAAATGGAAGTGTTTAAGATTTCTTTTCTTCATTATATTATCTAAGTTGCAACATATATTATGAACAATTTGGGTTAAGGTTCTATTTGAAGATGAATTATCTCATCTCTATTATCTGTGTGGTGCTTACTAGCAAGGAGAATACCGAGAATGGTCCAAAAAGATCAAGCCTGCCCTAATTTTTAATGACTTGTGGAAAGGGATCTACAAAGGAGAGGAGGAAAATGCACCACCAAGCCCACATTAGATAAGGCGCTAGCGATTTTGGATAACAAGGATAGCAAATCCATTGCCCTTATTGTTGCTTATATAAGTGAAGAGTTGAGTCGTCATATAGTTTCAATTACAAATTCTTATGGTGCATTGAACAATTTGAAATATCTATATGATTAACACGCATAATTGGAGGTTGTTCAATTGATGGTCAAAGTCTTCAAACTTATGTTGAATGACCCTTTAGCCCTAGCCTCTGAAATTAGGGCCATAAGAAATGATGTAGATGCCACTAGAGTTAATATGGGCATTCCTTTCACATTATCATCAAGGCCCTCTATTCTAGATATGCTCCTTATCTTGAATCCATGCAAGCTAGTGCACAAATCAAGTCCATTACTTTTGACATCTTAATGGAGAAGTTTGCAAAAATGAGAGAAAAATTTTAGAAATAGGAAGGTAAAAAATCAATCCCTTGAAGAATCAATATGCCTTGCTTAGAAATGTAAGATTCAGTCACATGATTCTCCTAAAAGAAGTAGTAGCAAAAGAGGAAATGGAAGAATTCATTTCAAAGGTGAGGGGGTAAACACCCGAAAGGAGAAAGGTTATATCTCCATTGCATTCATTGCGACCAAGATGGACATGATGCCACAAAATGCATAATTCCTTTGGAGAGAATCAAATATAGTAAAAAATAGAGAGGATACAACGGTAAAACATTAGGTTCAACTAAAGATAAAGCACCTGAACATGCTCATTATATTGTTTCTCATTGCAATATTGGAGTGACTGAAGATTTGTTTCACACTTCATTTGCATTTTGGAGGGATGCATGGCTACCTAATATAGATGCAACCTACTATATGAACTTTTGAAAATACTTTTTGAATATTTCAATGGAAATTTGGGTGGAATAGTGTATTTAGTAGACAACTCAAGTCTTAAGCCCTCGTGACTTGGAACTATCATGCCTAAACTAGCTAGAGTTCTTGATTTTCTTCTACATGATATATTCTAACTTCCAAAGTTGTGGCTAAATCGGATGTCCCTTGTTCATGTTCACCAGCAAGGCCACTCAATTCATATGTTCAATAGCATAGTAGAGATAAGGAAAGCATCTAACAACATAAAAATTCTTTAATAGAGTAGAGGAGGAAAATTGTTGAAGTTGGAAAGAACATTTGCTCATGCATAGAACTCTTCATACCTTTCTCAACCTGGTGAAGGCACATTGCCATCTAGTCTTCTATGGCATACAATATTTGGACATCTTAAATATGATAATCTTTGTTTATTCGAATTCAAGCTTCTGTGATCCATATCATAATGTATAAAATGTTTTTTGGGAAGAAATCACATTGACGATTTTGGTCGACGCATTTCGAACCAACAAGTGTGGTTCATCTTTAGGACACGATGAAGAAGCAGATCTAGGAAGAGGGTTAAATAGGGAGTCGAGTCAACCTAACAGCTAGAAAAATGGTTATATTTGACCAGGGGAGGTAAAGGGAAAGTATTTTTATTATTTAAATAGTTTTAATTATTTAATTAATTGTTTATTTAATCAAATATAATAAATTCAACTTATTAACCTAACGGTTATATTTACTAGGGGTTTCAATAATACAAATAAATTATAAAGGTTATACATAAATAATGTCTTATTATTAAATGTAAATAATATAATTTGTTACTGGTTCTCATATATATAAAGACAATATATATGTACTGAATATTAATACTAATATACTAAGAGATATCAACTTCATATTACTAAATATTAATGAAATAATATTCATAATATGATAAGAAGATTATAGAGTATTAATAATATCAAATAGTGTTATAGTATTATAAACTAAGAGTAGTATTAATATTAATATAATATTAATACAATATCAAATCTAAACGGCTTATTATTATTAAACTTTACTAATAAATATTAATCGTAGTATTAATATTAATCTACTAATAGTATTATTATTTATATTAAACTATAATATAAAATAGTAATTTCATTAATTTAATCTCATTAATATAATGCTACTAAATAGAATTAATATTTAAATAATACAAAAATTAAACTAGTAATTTACTTAATATAATCATCTTATAAATTAATCCTACGAATAGATTAACTATATATAATAATAATATAATAATATTAATATATAAAAATTAAAAAAAGGACAAAGCTTCTAGACAAAGATAGAGCACAACTAAGAAGAGAGGGTGGGAATCCAGTAGCTACTGATTTTCCAGCCATCGTCCCTATTAATATTACTGGAAGACCTCCCAATTTCAATGGCTTCCCTAAATTTTACGATGATGAAAGTGAGGACTCTTAGCGATAACCTTAGCCTCCTCAATGCATATATGATGCTTGGTATTCTCAACATGTTCAGCCAAAGCCGAAGATTTGGTCATCCCGTGCTTAATATCAGCTGCGTGTTCCTTAATCCTTTGGTTAATAGAAAGACATGTTTCACCGATGAATGAGGTTCCACATGAACACGGGATGATATAAACACCTTTCATATCCATAGGGTTCACCTTGTCTTTGACAGACTTTAGGGAGCTTCTAATGGTGCTGAAGGGTCTAAAGGTCGAGGGAATATTATGTTTTTTCAGGATTCTTGCAATCTTGTATGTCATCCCCTGGATGAAGGGGAGGTGGACTCCTGAACTGTGATCAATGGGTTCTTTCTTGACGTTGGGACCCTTACTCGCTTTGAGGAAAGCTTTGACACCCTGTTGCCTACTGTAACCATTCTAGACCAAAACATTAAGGAGATGGGACTTTTCTTTAGAAAAGTGGTCGCCATCAGAAATTCTAAGAGCACAGGTACCTAACGTGCTGAGAACACCTATCTTCTGAGCAAGGAAAGAGTGGGAATTGACATGAAGATACTGCTCAGTATCAGTCTTTTTTCGCTACACCTCATGGGAGAAAGATCCATCAGATTTTATAGAAATGAGGACATCAAGAAAAGGAAGGAAACAATCGACTTCATGCTCCATCGTAAACTTAATGGAATTAGACTAATTATTGAGATGTTGGAAAAATAGATCTAAATTATCAAGCCTTCGCTGCCATATGGTGCAGGTGTCATCAACAAAATCTTTTCCAAAGCTTAGGTTTAAATAAAGTTGAGGATAAAGCTTTGGTTTCAAAATCTTCCATGAATAGATTAGCAATGATAAGGGACAAGGGGGAACCCATGGCCACACCACAAGTCGTTCTATTAACTAGAGGATTAAGGAACACACAGCTAATATTAAGCACGGGAGGACCAAATCTTTGGCTTTGGTCGGACATGCTAAGAAGACCAAGCATCATATATGCATTGAGGAGGCTAAGGTTATCGCTAAGATTCCTCACTTTCATCATCGTAAATTTAGGGAATCCATTGAAATTGAGAGGTCTTCCAGTAATATTAATAGGGATGACGGCTGGAAAATCAGTAGTTGCTGGATTCCCGCCCCCTCTTCTTATTCGTGCTCTATCTTTGTCTCAAACCTTTCTCCTTCATTTTTTATATATTAATGTTATTAGTATTATTATTATTAATTATAAATAATTAATCTATTAGTAGCATAATATTAATAAGATGATTAATATTAATAGTAAATTACTGTTTAATATTATTTAGTATTAATATAATTAATTAATACTACTAGTATCATAACATTTAATAAACGATTAATATATATAGTAAATACTAGTTTAATAATAATAAGTCGTAGATTTGATAATTCTATTAATATTATTATTAATACTAAATACTAATATTAGGATTAATAATACTAATATTAGTATTAATAATACTAATAATACTATTTGAATATTAACAATACTAATAATAATACTTAATATCATATTATGAATAGTAATATCATTAATATTTAGTAATATGAAAGTTCATATCTATTAGTAATATTAGTATTAATACTCAGTAACATAATATATATATATATATGAGAAACAGTAACAAAAATAATATAATAAAATATTATTAATATTCATTTAGATAAAAAGAAATTATATCATAAGATAAATAAAACTCTTTTATAAATTTATAAGTATTATCAAAACTCTAGTCAAAATATAATAGTTAGGTTAATATGTTGACTTTAATATATATTGATTAAATAAACAATTAATTAAATAATTAAAATTATTTAACTAATAAAAATACTTTCCCTTTACCTCCCCTAGTCAAATATAATCGTTTTTCTAGCTATTAGGTTGCCCTGGCTCCCTATTTAACCCTCTTCCTCTGCTTCTTCATCGTGTCTTGAAGATGAACCACACTTGTTGGTTCGAAACACGTCGACCAAAATCTTCAATGTGATTTCTTCCGAAAAACATTTTATACAAATCTGTGTTTACTAAAAAACAATGGTGTTTCTAGTTTTCCAAATATTCCTAGCAAACTGAAGCAATGTGATGTTTGTATCATAGTAAAACATAGCAAATATCCATTTCATGATTCTACGTAAAAAACTTGCTTTGATTCATTGTGATTTTTGTGGACCTTTGCCTATTTCTTCAACAAATGGCAATAAATATATGATGAATTTTATTAATGATTACACTAGGATGTGTTGGGTATATTTGTCGAAAATCAAATCACAAACTTTTGAAACTTTTAGAAATTTTCATTTATGGGTTGAAAATGATGCACAATCACATAATGGCTCCTATCATATTGATAATGAAAAATAATATACTTCTAATGAATTTTAAATCTATCTTCACCAATATTGGATTCAATATCAAATTATTGTTCCATACAATCCTCAACAAAATGGTGTAGCCAAAAGAATGAACAGGACTATATTGAATATGGTTCACTCAATGTTGTTTTTCTAAAATGTAAAGGTGAGGTTTTGGGATGATGTAGTTCTATTTTTAGTATATGCAAAAAATAGATGTCAATCTCATACTCTTATAAATAAGACTCCTTATGAAATTTTGTCACATTCCTTCGGTAAGGCATCTCAAGGTCTTCGGTTCCACCTGCTATGCCTTGATTCAAGGAACAAAGAAGCAAGCTTGATGCAAGGAGACAAAAATGCATCTTCTTTGGGTATTCAAATACCACCAAAGGATATCATCTTTACAATGAGGTAAAAAAGAAATTTATTCTTTCTATAGATGTGATTTTTCTTAAATATTCCAATAGTAACAACATTATTGAGCAAAAACTTGATCATTTGGATAGATTCAATAATACCAAAACATATCAAGAATTTGATAATGAGATTCCACATCTTGAAGTAGGGATCCTTATCTTGGATCAATCTGTGGAATCTCCTTCTGAAGCGTTTTCTCCTCATGAAGTCCTTTCCATTTCCTCATATCAAGAATGCCCACTGAATGATGTGATTCAAACTAGTGTTCCATATAATCTTCAATGAAATGATGTTTTTGAAAGAATGAAAAGGACTATATTTAATATGGTTCACTCAATGTTTTTCTTCAAAAATGTGAAATTTATGTTTTAGATTAGTGTATTTATATGTGTAGTATATGTGAAAAACATATGTCCATATCATGCTCTCAGAAATAAGACTCCCTATGAAATGTGGAATGGCCAAATTCAAAGAAAAAAAGGCATCTCAGGGTCTTTGGTTCCACCTACTATACCTTGATTCCTAAGGAACAAAGAAACAACCTTGATACAAGGAGTTGGACATGCATCCTCTTCGATATTCATATACCACCATGAGATATTATCTTTACAAAGAGGTAAAAAAGAAGTTTATTCTTTTTAGGGATGTGATTTATCTTGAATATTCCATTACTGACAACATTGTTGAGTGGCAGTTTGATCATTTGGATAGATTTAGTCATGTAGAAACATATAATGAATTTGTTAATGGGATTCCACATTTTGAAGTGGTGGATCCCTATCTTGGATAAATCTATGGAATCTCCTTCTGAAGCATTGTCTCCCCTTCATGAAGTCTTGACCACTTGTTTAGATCAATCAGACTCGTTGAGTGATGTGATTGAAAGGATTAGAAGGCTAAATCTTGATGCAACCCCATCTCAATCAGTGGAGAAACCTAGACCATCTCAGAAAGGGCCACCAAAATGGCTCATCAAAACACTTGAAAGTGCTCATCCTAATCATGTCAGAAAGACATGAACCATAGGTTCCACCAAACAATATGGATTTGATGTAGATAATTATGATTTAGTTGATGTAGATTACTTGGATGTTTCATATGATTGTGAACTGAATTTGTCTACTAGCTTTGAGCCATCTTCCTTTAAAGAAGTTGCTTCTCATGATGAATGAAAAGAAGTAATACAGAGGGATTATTATGCTCTCATAAATCATGGAACATGGAAGTTTGTGGACCCTCCATTCATAACCAAACCAATTCATTACAAGGGGGTCTACAAGAACAATTACAAATCAAATGCGTCACTTGAAAAACATCCTGGCAAAAGGATTTGGGTTGAGTCGTGTTGAAGCCTCAGCATAGATACACGCATACATTAATGCTCAGGAGGGACAAATCCAAAGAGATTCACAATATATATATAAATATTATATATATAATATATATATAATATCTATATATATTGTGAAGCTCTTGGATTTTCCCTCCTGAGCTTATATTATATATATATATATATATATATATATATATATATTGAAGCTCTTTGGATTTTTCCCTCCTGAGCTTTAATATATGTGTCAATCTCCCCCGAGTCTTCAGCAGGGCTCGGCCCAAGCCATTCAACACACACACACTTTGGGATGTGCTCCCCACCATTGGATGGACCTTAGTGAAAAAAAAAAGTGAGGTTTCAAATAGAGGTTGAGACAGAACTCCTGGGATTTAAGTATCAGGACGACGTGGTGTAATGGGGTCAGTTTCCTGGCATTCGACAAACTATCAAACGACCCCGTATAATATTTTATAATGTGAAAATGCATTTTACCCCACAGTGGAGGACTAGTGGTACCCACAACTAGCATTGCATGTTACATAGCCTCAGGACCACATGGCAACTAGAAGGCAAGAGATATCTCAGTGAGATTCAGAGGTTTTGTGGGGCCAAGTGGTTGGTAAATGGGTAACATGTGGCACACTCATAGGAGAACCACATGGAGGGTGACACCAGCCTGGCAGAAAGACCCACTAACATAACCTCAATGCCTTGTTTCTAGCGAATTATTATGGATTCACATGCAATCTCATCGAGATATAATCCTGAGCTAATGTGGCGTGATGGAAACCACACACACGACTTTGAGGGAAAGTGACGTGATGCTCTGTAGAAAGGGTCCACCAAGGAGGTAACCATATGTGATTGGTTGAAATCACTCTCTAGTAGATTCAAGTTGGCAGTCCAACGTGGCAATGTGATGTGGCAAGTCCATGTAACCCCGATGCTTCATCCTGTAACAACTCTGGTAAAAAGTTCATGTAATAAAAGTTAATAAAGGCAAAATAAGCCCACAGTTAAGGGACACTTATTCCAAGCTGAATGTTGGGCAAATATATCCTAGTGGGCATCATTGGATGTGTGTTTTGGCTAAGGAAAATTGGCAAAGGCTAAGGCAAAGGCATTAAAAGGAAAAAAGGCATTTTGGCACATTTATTTATAAAAATAAAGGAAATTAGGAGAAAAGTAAGGTGAAAGGTCACAAGTTGCATGTGAGGAGGAAAATGAAGGAAAATAATGGGAAATGAAGAAAATAGAGGCCTCACTCATAAAAAGGCTTCTTAGGATCAGTTGGTAACCATTTGTCAGTTCAAGTTTGGATCTCTCTCATTATTCTTTCTCTCTCTCAGTCTTGGTCACTTAGAATTTTCTTGGAGCACTCTAGCTTTGGAGCAAGGAATAAAAAGCAAGAAAAGGGAAAGGAAGCAAAGCAAGGATCAAGGAAGGAAAAGCAAGATCAAGCAGATTCAGTAGGAATACTTGTAGGTAACCTTTTGCATGTGTGATTTCCTAGCTGGTTTGGACATGCATGGATTTGCATGTTGGTGTATAGTTCTCTTGTTGTTGGTGGCATGGTTTTGTCGAGTTATGATAATGGTCTTTAGCCTAGCCTTGCCTTTTTCCAGATGACATGTTGTTGGGATGTTTATTTCGCTTTTGAGTTTTTGTTTTCCAGATGGATTTCAGAATCCAGGGCGGAGGTGGTCTCAAGTTTCATTCCCAAAGGCCTAGGAATCCGGTGATCGATTTTGGTAGGATACATGGTAAAGCCTGAGGGAGAATTCTTAGTTTAGGGCCTAGTTATTTGGGTTTGGATCGTGGTAAATCTTGAGAGACTTCTCTCGATTTAGGGATTAGTGATCCGAGATTGGATTGTCGTAAAGCCCGAGAGACAAGGAGATAGAAAATTCCTCAAGGATAGTGATGGATTATGGATGGCATTTCAAGTTTGGTTCAATTGTGATCGAAGCACCGGTTTTGGTGTGATCATGGTTGATGAGGGTGGAGTTGGTTTAACCTATGGATTCCCTTGGTTGTTTTTGGACTGGTTGTTCTATGAGATCCCACATTCATGCTTGGAATATGGCACGGGGGTGATTGGCTGAAAGAAATGGTTTAGCCATGTCTATGATCAGGTGCTATGTGGAAGTTTTGAACCTGGTCAAATTTGCCTATGATTAATAAAAGCTAAGTTCTCTTACTTTTTCACTTGTTTATATGTGAATTTGATGGTTGTCATATCTCGAAGATTTATAGGGTTTTATGTTGGTTGTAAGCATGATTACATGACTAGTTCATGTCATGGTTATTTCATGTATTTACGTGTAATTGTTAAAATGATGGATGCAAGACCTAAATGAGGTTATAACAGTTCAATGGAGAAGGTGGTGATCCTTTTGGTTATGTTTCATGAGAGATTTCAGTCTTTCATGCTTTGTCTTGTATCCTTGATCCGAATTTAAATAGGAATGCAAAAAATTATAGATATAACCATAAATATAGAGATGAAGCAAATATAACACTTCATTTCATTAATATCAAACATTCAAGTATTCTTACAAACAAAATGGAAATAAGACTAGCTCAGACGATAGTATCTTATCTCTGAGAAGAGATGTGGTGGCTACATGCCTCAGAACTGAGTTACAATGAGTCTCAAGGGCCTTTTTATTATTGAACAATAAGAGAAATTCCTAAACAACCAAAACCTTAACCTGAGGAGATGTAACACCAAGAGTTTATGGGCCCCGTTGGGGTTAGTTTGGCAACCAACTTCCCAGGGTCATAACTTGGTAATATTATCTTTGTTTGACACGTATGATACCTCGTTGGAAAGATATATCTAAGGACTACAACTTTTGATGTGACTGCCATAGCTCTGGAAGTTCAGGACCCAAAAAACTGCCAAAAATAGTAAAATGTGCTACAATTAAGGAAACATATGAAACTGACTAGGGGTTCTAGGTGGAATAGGCAAGTGGCCACCAATATCCACTTGGATCATTCCTTCCCCCTTAGGAAGAAATGGTCCCAATTACATGCAAAGCCTCCATGAGGTGAGGAAATTTTTGTTGAACCTGGTCCCTAGTGAACCACTTGCCCTGGTGAAGGAGTTCACCTACTTTGACAACTCTATATAGTTGTATCCTCTATTTTCTATGGTTCTTGATCTGTGTGTCTAGTAATGGTGGGAAGCATGGTCGAGGGCAGTCCACATTAAACACTCGGTGCAAGCCAAGGAATGGGGGAATGTTGTGCTCCAAAGCATTGTTTCCCACAGCCTTGGTAATGGTATAAGGACCATATCGGAGTGGTCTGAGCTTCCGATGGGATCTTGTAAGGTGTTCTTTCTGCAAATGCAACCAGACTTTGTCACCCACCTAGAACTTGTGTGGCACCCAATATTCATCATGTCATTTCTTGTACTTGGAATTTTCCACAATTGAAATGTGATATATCGTCCCGGTGGGTAGAGGTGCTCCGGGAGTCAAATCGAAGGAATGCTTGACCTAACAGTGCAATGGTACACTTGTCCGTGAAGAGAAGATGTCCCTGTATTCTTTCATGACCATATCCACATGCTTCTACTGTGTGGAGGAACCCTTCTTGGGGGCCATGGATGTGGCTACGATCTATCCCTTACTTTGAGAGTGAACCAGAAAGAAAATAAATTTCCTAGTCTGGGAGATGATCTTGCTGCACTTCTTAGCAAAGATCACAGAGATGGTGATAGGTGGGGTTGCCTCCAGTATCTTGTATAACGTATTACCCAAAGAAATAATCATAGAGAAAGGTCTAGACTCATATACGGCATGTCGCTTCCTACAAGTATGGTTGTCCTAATAATACATCACAAACATCGAGAGGAGCAACATCATACAATACATCATATGTGAAGGGCTTGATGTTGCAGGGAAGGCGGCACTGCTGGCGGACTCAGAGATCTTGTCCTTGGTGAAGCCACCTAATGTTGTACAACTGCGAGCATGGTATGGTCAGTAGGCACATCTACTTCATGGCCTCTACTGAAATGAGGTTCTTTTGGCTGCCATTGTCAACAATGAATTGCAGCGGTGAACCCTTCACTCACATTTGTGAGTGGAAAATATGCCCCCCCTCCTCTGGATCTTCGGGCTCATTCTTCTGGATCTTGGTGGTGGCGACAGTGGCACTACACTCCACATCAATAATCTGCTTCCCTTTTTCATTCCTCTTGTTGGGTTCTGACTCAGGGTTAGAACATGCATCTGATTCTGAAGCCTTCAACTCGGCCACCAGCAACTGCTTGGCCTAACAGTCACTTATGTTGTGAGTGGGGCTCTTATGGAACTCACACCACTTTCTTGTGTCCTTATTTGAATTCATGGTGGTGTTCTTTTCTTGCAGCTTCGATGGGTTGTCTTGGGTCACCCCGCCTTGGATTTGTCCTTTGTTCTTCGGATTCACAAATCCAAAGTCTCACTTCTTTTGTTTAAACTTATACTCAATCTTAACAATGTATCGGTACATCGTGCCAAGTGAGAAGATGTCCAGGAACTCCATCTCATCCTAGATGTACCAATGTAGGCAGCCACGGTATTTGAGTACCAAGTTCCACTCATAATCCTTGTTACCCAACTTTATGCGAAGGGTATGAAAAATATTGGTAAACTCTGGCATGTCTTGGTCCCTTCCCTATTGCAACATGGTCCACTTTATGTATTTATCCTCGTAGCTTTTGATAGGGTGTACTACTCCTTGATGGCATCCCGTTGGGTGCGATTGAAAACAGTGAGGTCGTACTTTCATCCTTCTGCTCGCAGTAGGTTTCCCACTAGTCCTTGATGTGGGGGGCAACTTTGAGAAGTGTAAAAGTGATCTTTTCTCGGCTGGAAAAGTCATGAACAAAAAAGATATCCTTCTAGCATATTTAACCATTTATCTACAACATCCACATCTATCTGACCCTCAAATATGGGAATGTCAAAGTTAACTTGTACCTTAAAGGGTGTGGTGCTTCCAGAGTAGCTGTTGGAAGTAGATGTATCGCCCCTGGGTAGCCGTCGAAGGATCTGGGCAAAGTTGTCCATCATCGCGTTCCTTTGTTGCTTGAGGGATTCTTCGAGTAAGATTTTGATAGGATCTCGTGCCCCCTCGTCTTTATTTTCATCCAGCATGGGAGGCCGTTGAGATTTGCGAGGTTGGTCTTGAAAAGGTTCGACCAGTTCAAGCCCTAACTCCTTATATCCCGACCTCGTTGGGGACATGCAAAGAAAAACAGAGAAATAGCAGACCCCTTTGATACCACTAATATGGATTTAAACAAGAACACAACAAATTATAGATATAAACATAAATACTGAGATGCAGTAGAAATAACACTTCATTTCATTAATATCAAACACTAACGTATGATTACAAACATAATGGAAATAAGACTAGCTCGGGTGATGGTAGCTTATCTCTTAGAAGAAATGTGGTGGCTACATGCCTTTGAACAAAGTTACAATGTGGTGTTACATGCCCTTTTTATTATTGAAGAATAAGAGAAAACCCTAAACAACCAAAACTTTAACCCAAGGAGATGTAACACCAAGAGTTTATGGACCTCGTTGGGGTTAGTTGGGCAGCCAACTTCCCAAGGTCGTAACTTGGTCATATTATCTTCATTTGACGCATATGATACCTTGTTGGAAAGATCTCTATGGGGACTACAGTTGTTGACTTGGTTGCTTTAGCAATCACTGAAGCAATTTTGCCCAAAAAAAAACTTCATTTAGGGCCTCATAACGGTTCCGGAAGTTCAGCACCCAAAAAACTACCAAAAATAGTAAATTGTGCTACAGTTAAGGAAACAAATGAAACTGATTGGGGGTTCTAGGTGGAATAGGCGGGTGGCCACCAATATCCACCTAGATCAATCCTAGACCTATAGGTTGCATTGATGCCAAGTGTTTGACAGAATGCCAGCCCCAGTTGTGGATGTTGAGGCTTAATCCTGAGGTTTATTTTGATTTATTAGTATTCTCATCATGTCTTTGATGGATTTTGGAGGTTGTAACAAGTTCAGGGCTAAGATCAGGATTCTAGGCTAGAAGAGCGGCTCAAATTCTGGGGACACTGGTAGAGGTCTGCTTAGAAGAATCCATGGACATTGACACATAGGCCTGTGAGAGCGACTCTTGGTTTTTGGATGTTGCATGCCTATAGCATGAGAGTGACCAAGGGTTAAAAGGCTTAAAACATAAGTGGGACCTAGGGGCAGGATGTCTACCTGGATGACATGTCTCCTGAGGGTATTTTTGTTGATGTGGATGGGTTTGATTGATGTGTTCTATCGATTCCATTTCCTTAAGGTCACCAAGGAGGTTGAATCCCTTATAGTGGCCTCTCTCATTAGATGTTTACCACGGCTAGCCGATTGCTTGGGTAGACCTAGGAGGAGGGGGTGTTGCATATTGGTATTAGAGAGTGGTTGCGCTCTCCTTAGGTGAATGCGTTGGTCATGCATGCATGCTAGTTGCATGTTTGTCTCTTACACTTGCATTCCATGTGCTTGTCGCATTACATAATGATTGATCATGATTGTAGTAAGGTTGTCATGAGGAACTTAATGTTGATTTTATGGAATGCATCATCATGAGTATATGACCGATTACATGATTATGTTGAAAATGCAACAAGATGATGGAGCTTAGTGAAAATAAGTCGCCTTCACTAAGCGGTCCTGCAGGCTATTTTTGGCGCAAAGTCTATTTTTAGACTATGTCTATTTTTAGACATATGGATCATGGTCTATGAGTTGCAGGATGCTATTTGTGGATGATTGGTCATGTTGGTAAAAATAGATGGACTTCTATTTTTAGACATATGGGCAGAGTCTATTTTTTAGACTGCTAGGCTAAAAATAGAACAGTCGAATATTATTAGCTCTTAATAATATTTGGACTATAAACATTATCTTATTCTCTTGGAGCACTTCAGTTTGAGCTACGGATGTGGCACATGCAACTGCCAGAAGGAAATATGCTTTTATTATGGGTTACTTGAGCTATTGCATGAAGGACTTCAGTTAGAACTCAAGTGATTGAGTTTGGTGGAGTTGAATGAGGAGTTGATCGAGTTGTGTTCAATTTGACTTAGTTGAACTAGTTGTATTTAGTCTAACTAACAAATACACTAGTGATGTGAATTAGTTATTAATTCACTAATTATTAAGTCATAAATCAACTGAGAAATACATCAGTTAACTCAGTGCATGGAAAGTTCAGTGGATACAAGTGTTAGAGATGAGTGAAAGGGCAAGACAGCTGTCAGTTGTGACTATAGTTGTGCATGTGATTTGAACAATCAATGGATTGAGATTGCCAATGAGGATTGCGTAGTGTTACACAAGGGAAATACGAGTTTGGTTCAACCATTCTCATCTATTCTCATGCAGGATTGCGCAGTGGAGGCAGGCAAGCAGCGGAGGAGATTTGAACCAGTGATTGATTCAGATCTGAGCTAGTTTGTGTGTAACAGGTGGAGATGGTACTGAGTACTTGTGAGGAGTATTGTACTACGTATTGTTACATGTTCTCAATCAACATAATATACAGATAGTTGGGGGTTTTCAATTGTATGCTTTCCCCGGGTACATACTGTGTTGATATGTGCGATTGATGTTTCAATGTGCGCATGCGATTGATGTTTTAATTCCGTAAATTGATGATCAACGTAGAGGAGGTTATGTATTATGCATGATTCCGCAAATAGTGTATAATCAGGATAATCTTTGTGAATAAGTGTCATATTATTCAAAATTTCTATAGATTATATGTAGCTTGATTACATCCTTGTATGTTAAGTTGCATTCTTGGTTGTTTGATTACATGTATCAGTCTTGTAGGTTGGTTACAAGAATTGATCACTTTTGCTCGACTACATGTGTTCATGCGTATGTGTAGTTGATTAGGCATTGCTTATGCATGTTGATAGTTGCATGTGGCAATGTGTACATCGAAGTAATGGTTGTTGTCATGCATGAGTTCATAGCATGCATTATTGATATGGCCATGCATTGATGACTGAACCCTAACTAGAATGATGTTTATGCGTTGATGCACTTATTTGACATATTTCTATATGTTGTTATGATTATGTTATACATGTATCACATTTATTTGATGATCTTGCAATGAGCTGAAAATCACGCATGAGTGATCTCAATTAATTAATTAATGAATTAAGGTATTACAGACTCATGTGCTGGTGTGTGTCTATGTTATCTAGGCAACAGATCGATAAGATTTCAAAATACACAGACACTGGAAAACAATAAGAGAAACACAGTAAGCAAAACAGAACACAACAAATTAATAAGGAGTTCACCCAATTCTCCTAGGCTACGTCTCCGGTCCAGCTTTTAGTGGTGGCCTTCTTTTATTGTGTCTTTAAAGTAGATTTTTTACAGTGAGGAGCTCAATCTGAGTCTCCTGAAACAGATGATGCTTAGTAGGGTGGTTCTTGGACTCCCCAAGCCACTAGAGTGCACAGACTCCCCCTTACTAAGTCTCGACCTCAACTAGTCTTGATGGGATGAGTCCAATTTGGTACCCAGTTCCCGACAGATATCCTCAAAGGGATTGCTTGAATCTCTCAAGCCTTCTATCTGCTCGATGTTGCCTTAGCTCTGTAGGTCAGCTCGGCTCTCTGCGTCTTCCTTTTGTCTCACTGTCTCCTTCTTCCTTTCTCCTCTGTCTTCTCTGTCTTTGTCTGTTCGTTTGTTCGTGGCTTAAAGCCAAACTGTCTCATGACTGTTCGCTTCCTCTTCCGCCTCTTCGGATCACCTGCTGCTGTTTGCTTGGAATTCCCTACCTCTACGTCATCGCCACTGTGTAACGTCTCACAGGGAAGTGGCCACATGTCCTCTCACAAACTGCGCCAGCTCTTCCTCAAACGGTTCAGTATTTTCGGTTACGTTGTGAAATGACTCATCAGCCAACTCAGCAGTCAAATCAGACTTCAAAACTTTATATGTCGTGGCTTATTTCCTCCCTTCGAATCCAGTTTCCTATCGAGCACAATCTCCGCCATTAGATATGGGGCCTCCAGATCCTATGGTTATCGCTCTTATCATGTGGTTCACTTGCTCAGACGTTAGCCAGCGATGAGAGTGGTTTTCTCTCTCATCCGAAGCACACGCGTCATCCAACGTATGGAATCGTTGGGTCCTCCGACAATTCCACTTACCACCCAAAACGCCTCCGATATTCCACCGGTTTTGGAGCATGGGACCTGCCTATCATTTCAGCGCTTTTCCCATGGTTTTCGGCTTCCCTTGTGACCGAGTACTTTGGGGCCTTTCCATTTTGAGGGGTTTTTCCTAGCGATGTGTGATTATTGTGCATCAGAAATGGCCTCCGTTTTCTAATCCAAACTTCCTAACTGCTAGTTTGCGTCTTGCGTGGTCTCCATGGGCCTCGGTCAGCGCGCTTTGACCGAGGTCCTCATTGTTCCTTGCTAGCTACAAACTGCCACTATCCAGAGGTCCTTCTTGATGGCTCTTGTTCACAAGTTTTTTGAAATCTATCCTGATTTGATATAGTCATAGAACTCTAATAATTTCCATGGATCCAATTTGGATCACGGCCTTCCCACTGAAAAATCTTTTGGACCACCAAAATTTGGTTTTCAAGCATTGAATAAGTGAGGGTACAATTGTCTCACTTGTCCAATCTTTATCCACTTTGCATTGCTCGGCTTTCAACCCTTGAGCCCAATTCTGAGGTACTCAACATCTCCCCTGCTCGTCGTCCTCGCCTTCCTGTCCAGAACTGTGTCTTCCTCCAATTCATTAAGATATTCAGGTAACAGGTCATCAATAGAAGGGAATTGAATCTACTCTTTGGGATCCTCAATTAGTGAAGGTTCAAACAATCTCAAGCAATCTGCATTGAGGACCTTGGTGTGAAACCAAAACAGGTCTGAAAAGGAGATCTCTTTGTAGAAGAATGTTTTGCTCTGTTATAAGCATGTTGCACATAACACAAATGTTCATCCCAAAGCTTAGGATGCTTGCTGCAATATCCTCTGAGCAACTGGATCACTGTCCTGTTGACTACTTCGATCTGGCCATCTGTTTGTGGAAGAAAAGTTGTGCTTTTCTTCAGTTTGGTGTCCATCAGTTCCCACGGACTTGACCAAAACTTTCCCACAAATCGGGTGTCTCGATCAGATACAATGGAAGTGTGTAATCCAAAATGAACCCATACATGTTGAAAGAACATTTTTGCAGTTTGTTCAGCTATAATCTGTTTATTACAAGGTATCAAAATACACATTTTGCTGAACCTATCCACAACAACATACAGGTAATCATGACCTTTCCTAGATTTAGGTAGTCCTCTAACAAAATCCATGGAAACACTTTCCCAAGGGTGAGAAGGAACTGGTAATGGAGTGTACAAGCCTAGGTTTCTATTGTTGGGCTTGATTTTAGCACGCATAGTACACCCTCTTACATATCTAGAAATTTTCTCATTCATTTTTGGCCAATAATAAAATCTTTGCAGTTGTGCAACTGTTTTACTTACCCCAAAGTGACCTGATATTAGAGAAGTGTGTGCTTCTCGAATTATCTTTACTCTTTTAGTTTGTGGAATGAATAGCTTCCCACAATGATATAGGAGTCGGTCCTTTACATGATAATTCAATTCTTCTAATCGTTTGCCTTGACTTAAAGTTGCATGTACATCTTTAAAGTCTATATCTTGAGCATATTGTTCAATGTAGCTCTCATGTAACATAGAATTATGCTTAAGTATAGTAGATGCATTTATAATGAGTCTATATAAGATATCTACAACTTTATTGTGTATTCCCTTTTTATATCTAATGACTAAATGAAACAGTTGTAGAAAACCCATCCACCTATAGTGTCTTGATTGTTGCAACTTAGTTTGGGAGTGTAGATATTGAAGTGGTTGATGATCAGTATGTATTACTGTCTCTTTTCCCATTAGGTAATATTTCTACTTTTTCACACTCTGTACTAATGCATACAATTCTTTATCATATGTAGGATAGTTAACTATTGTAGAATTAAATGTCTAAAAATGATAATATATGGCCTTACTGTGTTGTGTCAACACTACTCCCATGGCATAGTCACTGGCACCCTTTTGGATCTCAAATGGTCTTTGAAGATTAGGCAGTGCTAGTACAGGTGTTGTACTAATCTGTTCTTTCAAGGTGTCAAAGGCTTTCTGTTGTTTGCCTCCCCACTAAAACACCTTGTTCAATCCTGTTAAAGCATGTAAGGGAGTTGTAATTAGGGAAAAGTTAGAAATGAACTTTCTCCAATATTGTGTTTCTCCTAAGAAGCTCCTAACTTCTGTAGCAAATTTGGGTTTAGGCCAGTTCACAATGACTACCACCTTAGAGGGATCTATCTTCAATTCACCACCCCCTACTATGTGTCCCAAATAATTCAGAGATGTTTTTCCAAATTCACATTTTGAAAGTTTAACATAAAGTGTTTCTCTTTTCAAAACATCTAGTGTCTACTTGATATGCTTTAAATGTTCTTCCTGTGTTTTGCTAAATATCAGGATGTCATCTAGATGCACAATAACAAAATCATCAAGAAAAGGTCTATGTACATCATTCATTAGTCTCATGAAAGTAGCAGGAGCATTAGTTAAGCCAAAAAGCATAACCAGACACTCATACAATCCCTGCTTTGTCTTGAAAGCAGTCTTCCATGCATCTTGTTCTGCAACTCTGACTTGGTGATATCCACTATGCAAGTCTAACTTGGAAAAATAAACAGCTTCTTTCAATTGATCTAAAATATCATCTATGCGAGGAAGGGGATAACAATTTTTTATTGTTATCTTATTCAGTGCTCGGTAATCAATGCACATTCTCCACGAGCCATCTTTATTTCTCACCAAAATGATTGGTGACCCACATGGTGATGTGCTAGGTTTGATGAACCCTTTCTCGAGCAACTCCTGCACTTGCTTCTTGATTTCAGTATTCTCTAAAGCAGACAACCTATACATTCCAATGTTAGGCAATGGAGCATCTTGCTGCAAAATAATATCGTTCACTATTTCCTTTTTGGGTGGTAGACATTTAGGTTCTTGAAACAAGATATCATACTCTGAAACAACCTTTTTTAAATCAGCTTGTTGTTAGCATTACAGCCCTCAAATACATTGGTTTTATCAGGTTTCTTTTCCTTTACAACAATCAGTAAGAATTGTTTGCATGAATTTATCATTCATTTCATCTACCCTGAGTTTATGAGAGTATAATTATTCTTGAGCTTATGAGCTCTTACAAAGTATTCAATTCCATCTTTAACAACTAGATACTTGTTCTCAACTATATAGAAAATATCTTTTCTATCATACAAGTAAGGACTTCCTAAAACAATTCCACATATATCCAAAGGAATTATGTCTAACTCAACCTCATCTACAAATGTTGACCCAAAAGAAAACTTGAGTTTGCATTGCCTAGTCACTTGTAGTTGTGCTTTATCATTTAACCATCCTAATGGGTATGGTTTCTTATGAGGTGTAGTCACTAATCCCAACTTCTTTACAGTTGCTTCAGAAAATAAATTTACTTGTGAGCCACTATCAAACAAAGTATCAATCTTTTGATGTTTGGAAATAACTCGAATATGGAAAAGCTCATGTACTTTTCTCTCATTTTCTTCATCAATAGTAGATTGTGCAAAATTACTAGTAGATGCTTCAGAATTCTTACCTTTTATACCTGTGGCTGCGATAGTTGTTTCATCTCCTAAGTCTGACCCAAAATATTTCTGAATAGATGCAACAGTCTTCTTCTTCTTGCCCTCGAACTTCTTAGGTCTCATCTCCGGATGCAGAATCCAATAGTGCTCATCATCACGCCCATCCTTCTTATAGTGAGTGCATGAAGACTTGCTCTTCTGTGCAGTGTTAGCCTTCCTTGCTTTCCATTTCTATTTTCTTTCTCCTTATTCTTGCTTGCAGTGGGTTGGGATGATCCTCCAACTTCTGGACTTCCATTCTTTCCTCTAGCTTCTAGATGAGTATCTTGAACAGATACCTCATCTATACTAGTGGGATTAAACATGAGGATAGTGTGCCTCATGTAGCTATGTAGACCGTCGATGTACTTCAACAGAGTCTCATGTGAGTCTAATGAGATTCCTAGAATCAATTCTCTCTTCCTAAATTCTTGGGTGTAACCTTGTACACTTTGCCCTTTCACTTGTCGAAGAGTTTGCCAACTCATCATGGCTTGTTGCATGTAGGCCAATGGATAGAACTGCCTTTTGATTGCAGAAGCAAATTCACTCCAGACATAAATGGTCTTACCATGTCTCTTCATGTCAGCTTGGGTCCTGCCTTCCCACCAAACCAAGGCAGTGCCTCCTAGGCTTAGGCTTGCCAGCTGAATCTTGCTCTTGTCTGAATCGATACTCTGCAATAAACATCAATTTGTCTAATCCAATTGTCCAGCTTTTCTGCATTCAACTCTCCATCATATATAGGTAAATCAAATTTAACATCTAGTTTAATCAAATATGCCTTCCTATTAGGAGGTGTGAGAAAGCTTTCTTCTTTCCCTTTGCCTTTTGAGTGGTGATGGAGGAGAGACTCATATTCTCCTTTGTCTTGTTTGGAGCCTAATGAATCTTCATCTTTATGTTTTCTAAAGTCCGTATACATTTCCTCTACCATGGACCTTATGGCTAGGAAACTATCTATGAATTGAGGATCTTGCCCCACAGAACCTTCCTCTGACATTGTCTTCCAAGGATAGACTCTCCCAATTTCAGGATTAGTTTCGACCAACTCTCCTTCTCCTAATTTGAGCTTTGATCTAGTTAGCATTCAACAACTAAATCCAACACAAGCTTGTCTAACCTTAACAGCCTAGAGCTCTGATACCACTTGATCTAAAAATCACTCGTGAGTGATCTCAGTTAATTAATTAATTAATGAAGGTATTATAGACTCATGTGTTGGTGTGTGTCTATGTTATCTTAGGCAACGGATTGATAAGATTACAAAATACATAAACATTGGAAAACAGTAAGAGAAACACATTAAGCAAAACATAACACAGCAAATTAATAAGGAGTTCACCCAATTCTCCTGGGCTACGTCTTCGGTCCAGCTTTCAGTGGTGGCCTTCTTTTATTGTGTCTTTAAAGTAGAGTTTTTGCTATGAGGAGCTCAATCTGAGTCTCCTGAAATAAATGATGCTTAGTAGGGTGGTTCTTCGATTCCCCAAGCCACTAGAGTGCACAGGCCCCCCCCCCCTTACTAAGTCTTGACCTCAACTGGTCTTGATGGGACGAGTCCAATTTGGTACCCAATTCCCGACAGATATCCTCACAGGGATTGCTTGAACCTCTCAAGCCTTCTGTCTGCTTGATGTTGCCTTAGCTCTGCAGGTCAGCTCGGCTCTCTGCATCTTGCTTCTATCCCACTGTCTCCTTCTTCCTTTCTCCTCTGTCCTCTTTGTCTTTGTATGTTTGTTTGTTCATGGCTTAAAGCCAAACTGTCTCATGATTGTTCGCTTCCTCTTCCGCCTCTTCGGATCACCTGTTGTTTTTCGCTTGGAATTCCCTTCCTCTGCGTCATTGCCACTGTGTAACGTCTCACAAGGAAGTGGCCACTTGTCCTCTCATGAATTGTGCCAGCTCTTCCTCAAACGGTTCGGTATTTTCAGTTACGTTGTGATATGACTCATCCACCAACTCAACGGTCAAATCGGATTTCAAAACTTTATATGATGTGGCTTATTTCCTCCCTCTGAATCTGGTTTCCCATTAGGCACAATCTCTGTCGTTAGATTTGGGGCCTCCAAATCCTATGGTTATCGCTTTTATCACACGGTTGACTTTCTCGGATGTTAGCCAGGGATGAGAGCAGTTTTCTCTCTCATCTGCCGAACACGTATCATCCAACGTATGGAATCACTGGGTCCTCTGACAATTCCGCTTACCACCCAAAACGCCTGTGATATTCTGCCAATTTTGGAGCGCGGAACCCGCCTGTCATTTTAGCGCTTTTCCCATGGTTTTTGGCTTCCCTTGTGACTGAGCACTTTGGGACCTTTCCATTTCAAGGGTTTTTTCCCAGCCCATCAAAAACAGCCTTTGTTTTATGATCCAGACTTCCTAACTGTTAGTTTGTGTCCTGCGCGGTCTCCATGGGCCTCGGCCAGCGCGCTTTGACCGAGGTCCTCATCGTTCCTTGCTGGCTACAAACTGCCAATGTCCAGAGGTCCTTCCTGATGACTCTTATTCACAAGTTTTTTCAAGTCTGTCCTGATTTGCTATAGTCAAAGAACTCTAATAATTTTGATGGATCTAATTCGGATCATGCAAACAAGGTATCCTCCCCGAATTATGCTAAGGTATGTTGGTTTAATGTGATTTGGTTTAGCTGACATAGTATGCCTTGCAGGAAAGAGATCAAATGGCTAGCAAGGTGGTGGACTACATAGAATCTCCCTATGAATCAAATAGGCAGCATGGTGTGCAAAACTCTTCTAATTTGGCAGATACATTGAGAATCCTGAAGGAAGAAATAAGGAGTTGCAAAGTAGACAGTAACAAAACCATGCAGGCACAAGAGAAAAAAGCATAGGTGAATGTGATACTTCTTCAAAGTTTGTCTAAATTGTAGCAACAAGGGCCACTTCGAATCATCCATGGATAGGAGAATATAACTAAAAGGGCATATGGAAGTAGGTCCCCTGGTAGACACAGGTCAGATAGATCTGACATGGTGAGAGATGGCAGGTTGTTGGATACTCTGGATAGGAGAGGTGATAGACACATGTACTATTCTAGTTTTGGTTCTGACAGGCATCATGATCGTCATCATTATCACCCTTACAAAATGAGTGATAGGGGATACTCTCCAAATGAGTTTAAGTGATGCCACCTACCTTTTGTGGAGAGATGAATAAATCGTAGGATGCAAAGGCATGGTTGCTGGGTATGAAGAAATTCTTCAGATTGAATGATTATTCAAAAAACATGAAAGCAAAGATAGCCACTTTCAGTCTCAAAGGTAAAGTAGACATTTGATGGGAAGACATGAAGAATGTCAAAGGTATACATGATGAATATTTGACTTGGCATGCATTTGAAATTCTCTTCAAGAAGAAGTACTTGTTGGAGAGGTACTATGATTACAGGGCTAAGGAGTTTTAGAGTTTCGGATGGGTTCTATGAAAGATGAGGAGTATACTAGCAGATTTTTGGAGTTTTTGAGATATGTGTTGTGCCTTAGGGAGGAGAAGGCCAACGTTCATAGATTCATCAGTGGACTTCCAGTAGTGTACATAGACCATATTGAGTTCGATGAGCCAAGACCATTGGAGGAGGCCATCTGAAAGTTGAAGCATTGTTATGAGCAGTCGAAGTGCAAAGTTGAGCCTAAGCATGACTTGAAAATAAATGAGAAAGTTAAAGAAAAATGGCCACCTGAGAGAGGAAGACTGCAAGATGCAAGTGAGAAAGAAAATGCAGTTCCGTATAAGAGATTCAATACAACTGAGAAGGTACATGGAGAGCAGTAGACTAGAGACGGTGGTAGGGAACCATTGCAGAGTTGGATATGTGGTAAGGATCATTGTAAGAGGGATTTTTCGCAGTATCAAAGTGGTGATACATCGTAGGTCTATAGTGCTCAGGAGGCGCATACCATTGGTGATGTTTGTCATAGAATTATTCGGATCTATGTAGTTGTGGACAACAGGCAGGCGAATCATCAGGTATCGATATTTGAGATGGATGGTAAGCTTTATGATCAAGTTGTTTCTATTTTGATTCGTCATGGATCTAACTATAGTTATATTAATCATGACCTAGTGGATAAGTGTGGTTTGAGAAAATAAGTGCATGTAGAATCTTGGTTGGTACAGTTGGCTACAGGTACAAATCATTGAGTTCACCATTGGGTAAGAGCTTGTGTATTTGAGTTAAATGGTATGCCTACAAAAAAACAGTTGAGTGTATTTCCATTGGGATCGTATAGTATGCTTTTGGGTATGGATTGGCTATACCTTCACAGAACCAAAGTGGATTGTTTCGATAAGGCCATTGAGTGTGTGGATGATAGTGGGGAAAAGAGGACTTTATAGGGGAAGAAGAAACCTACATCAGTGAGGATGGTTACTGCTATGTAGGCTAAGCATAGTTGTAGAAAAGGTTATGTGATGTTTGTAGTACACATTTCTAGTGATAAAGGTAAGGAAATTCAAGATGCAGATGCGTAGAGTAGGTACCCAGTTCTGCAACAGTTTCAGGATGTATTTACTGAGGACATTACAGAGTTTCCACCTCACAGGGAGGTATACTTTTCTATTGAGTTGGTGCCAAGGGTAGCTCCAGCATCAAAATTACAGGATGAGCACACCTGAGTTGGTAGAGTTGAAGTTACAGTTAAAGGAGATGCTTGACAAGGAATACATTAGGCCAAGTGTATCGCCTTGGGGTGCAACAATGTTGTTCGTAAAGAAGAAATATGGTACTCTCAGATTGTGCATTGATCACAGGTAGCTAAACAAAGTAATGATCAAGAACGGGTACCCATTGTCGAGGGTTGATGATTTGTTTGATCGTTTGAAGGGAGCGGCAGTGTTCTCTAAGATCGACTTGAGATCGAGATACCATCAGGTGCACATCAAGGAAGAGGAGATCGTCAAGACTATGTTTAGGACCAGGTATGGCCATTATGAGTTTGTTGTTGTTCCATTCAATTTTACTAATGCTCTAGCTACGTTCATGTGTTTTATGAATAGTGCGTTGCATCCTTATCTAGACAAGTTTGTTATTGTATTCATTGATGACACAATGGTATATTATAAGAATAAGGAAGAACGAGCATTTAGTAGCAGTGTTGAGATTGCTAAGAGAGCATCTATTGTATGCTAAGCTCAACAACTGGAGTATCTTTCATACTGAGGTACATTGCTTGGGGCATGTTGTCTCCAAGCATGGCATAGTAGTGGATCCATAAAAGATAAGGGCCATCATGGAGTGGGAAGCTCCTAAGAATGTGGATGAGGTGAGATCATTCATGAGATTGGTAGGTTACTACTAGAGGTTCATCAGGAACTTCTCACACATTGCATATCCTATCACATCATTGCAGAGGAAAGATAAGAAGTTCAAATGGACAAAAGAATGTGAGCTAGTTTTGAGCAGCTTAAGAAATTGTTGACACATGCACCAGTGCTAAAGATTGTGGATCCAGACAAAGAATTTGTAGCATGTACAGATGCTTTCAAGCGAGGGCATGGTGGAGTTCGCATGCAAGAAGGACGGGTAGTGTGATATGAATCACGAAAATTGAATGAGCACGAGCAGAACTATCTGATGCATGATCTTGAGCTAGAAGCAATCATACATGCATTGAATATGTGGAAACATTATCTTCTGGGCAAGAGGTTTACATTAATGAGTGATCACAGTGAGTTGAGGTATTTTTTTGGCCAGTCAAATATAAATGTCAGGAAAGCTAGATGGTTGGCTACCCTTAGTGAGTTGGACTTCGAGATTAGATACATCAAGGGAAGGAGAACCAAGTTATTGATTCTCTTAGCAGGAAGGTACAAGTAAATCATATAGCAATTATGATCTCTTATGGGATAGAGTTATAGGATAGGATCTTGCAAGTAGGACAGCAGGATGACAAGTACATGGAGATCATGCACAGGTTACAAAAGAGTACAGGTACAAGAACATGCACAGGTTTAGGTGCAAGTATACGTGATCAGGATGTAGATTATCATCTCACGGCATATGGTTTGGTGAGATTTAGGGATTGGATCTATGTGTCGAATTGCAGTGAGCTCAAGAAGCCTATCTTGAGCAGGGAAAATTTTAAGGATGGAAATTAATATTAAAGTTTAGAAACCTTGGCAAATCTTACTAGTCATCAATATGCAAACTATACAATATTTAGTGATATATTTGTAAAATTACTCAAGTTTATAATTAATTTACATATAGTCTCTATAAAATTTTGGTGAATTTTCAGGTAATATAATTTTGTACTATAAAATTTAGGTGAATCATTTTTAGAAAAAATGGAAATCAACGAATCTTTTTTTTGGAAAAAGCATGGAAAACTACCCCACCTGCGAATATTAGCCCCTAAAATTTTCCCTAATATTGAGGGAGTTTCTTGCCAAGCCATACTTAGGTCATCTAGGATATCAAAATATATTGACAATAGTAAAGAAGTTCTATTATTGGCCAAATCTGAAGAAGGAAGTGGTAGAGTTCACGGCTAGATGTTTAGATTGTCAGCAGATAAAGGAGGAATGTAAGCATCCAGGTGGCTTACTACAGCCTATAGTGATTCCAAAATGGAAATGGGGGGTCATTTCCATGGATTTCATTACAAGTATTTTGAGGCAGCATGATTCTATTATGGTCATGGTTGACAAGTTGAGAAAGGTAGCTCACTTCATTCTAGTAAAGACTACAGATTCAGCTAGTGAGGTAGCACAAGTGTTCATCAAAGAGATAGTGAGACTACATGGTGTTCCGAAGAAGATTGTGTCAGACAGGGATGAAAAGTTCACTTCCAAGTTCTGTATGGAGCTATTCACAGATTTGGGTATAGAGTTGGCCTTCAGTACAACTTATCATTCGTAGATGGATGGACAGACAGAGAGGGTCAACAAAATCTTGGAGGATATGTTGAGGATGTATGTGATTCACCAGTAGAGGAGATGGGATGAGTATCTTCCATTGGTTGAGTTTGCATACAACAATTTTTATCTGGAGTCATTGAGGATGAGTCCTTTCGAGGCATTGTATGGGCGGAGTTGTAATACTCTCATCAGTTGGGGTGATCCAGTGAACAAGGTACTTATTGGACCAGATATGTTGGTAGACATGAGCAAGAAATGCAGGTTATAAAGAAGAATCTAAAGGCAGCATAAGATAGACAAAAGAGTTATGTGAATCAGCACAATGTATCAAGGAATTTCAAGTTATGGAGCATGTGTATTTGCGCATCAATCCCAAGAAAATCTCTTTGAGGATTGGTTCATGTGCCAAGTTAGCACCATGGTATTGCGGGCCTTTCGAAATCCTTGAGAGGATTGGACCAGTGGCATATCGACTTGCGCTGCCTCCAACAATGAAATTCCATGATGTTTTCCATATTCCATTGCTTAAGAAGTATATAAAGGATGTTGATCATGTTATTGATTGGCATGTATTGTAGGTGGAGCAAGAAGGAGAGTTCTAGTCAGAGCCTCAGTGCATATTGCAGCAGAAGCATCTCATGCTCAGGAACAAGGCCATAGAGAAATTTAAAGTGCAGTGGAATCACTTTGGGCCTAAAGAAGCTACATGGGAGATGGTGGATCAGATGCAGGCCCTGTATCCTTCATTGTTTGTCGATTGAGGCAAAGCAGTTTTTGTTTGTTGTTGGTATATGTTTAACATATGTTTTGCTAATGTTTTGGTATATTTATGTATATGTATATGGATGTAAATACCACCATGAGCTAAGTTATAAATCTCCAATAAGTAGTATGGGTGTCATGTTATTATGGTAGTTATCTTATCATGTTATCATGATGTTTTTCTTTTGAGAAGGTCTTTCATTGTAAATACTGCAACGAGCTAAGTTATAAAGCTCCATGGGCAGTATGTTTTCTTTTCAGCGGATTTGCTGAGGTCATGGTATGGTTTAACACCGAGTACAGTGTTCCCCAAGGGGGAGGGTTTTGTAACAGCCCTCATAAAAATTTCATGTAATAAAAGTTAATAAAGGTAAAATAAGACCATGCTTAAGGGACACTTATTCCAAGCTAAATGTTGGGCAAAGATATCCTAGTGGGCATCACTTGATGTGTGTTTTCGCTAAGGAAAATTGGCCAAGTCTAAGGCAAAGGCTAAGGCAAAAGGAGAAAAGGCATTTTGGCACATTTATTTATGAAAATAAAGGAAATTAGGAGAAAAGTAAGGTGAAAGGTCACAGGTTACATGTGAGGAGGAAAATAATGGAAAATTAAGAAAATAGAGGCCTTGCTCATAAAAAGGATTTTGAGGATTAGTTGGTAACCTTTTGTCAGTTCAAGTTTGGAGCTCTCACATTATTCTCTCTCTCTCTCACACACACTCTTGGTCACTTAGAATTTTCTTGGAGCACTCTGGCTTTGGAGAAAGGAAGGAAAAGTAAGCAAAGGGAAAGGAAGGAAAGCAAGAATCAAGGAAGGAAAAGTAGGATCAAGTAGCTTCAGCAGGAATACTTACAAGTAACCTTTTTCATGTGTGGTTTCCTTACGAGTTTGTACATGCATGGCTTTACATGTTGGTGTATGTTTCTCTTGTTGTCAATGGCATGGTTTTATCGGGTTATGACTGTGGTTTTCAGCCTAGCCTTGCCTTTTTCTAGATGCCATGGTGTTGGGATGTTTATTTTGGTTTGTTGGATGGATTTCAAAATCCGGGGCGGAGGTGGTCTCAAGTTTCATTGCCAAAGGCCTCGGAATCCCTTGACCAGTTTTGGAGGGATACACGATAAATCTTGAGGGACAAGTTGCAGTTTAGGGCCTATTTATATGGGTTTGGATTGCAGTAAAGCCTGAGAGACTGGTCTCGGTTTAAGGCCTAGTTATCCAGGATTGGATTGCGATAAAGCCTAAGAAACAAGGAGATAGAAAATTCCTCAAGGATAGTGATGGATTATGGATGGAATTCCAAGTTTGGTTCAGTTGTGATCAAAGCACCGGTTTTGGTGTGATTATGGTTGATGAGGGTGGAGGTGGTTTAACCTCTGGATTCCCTTAGTTTTTTTTGGATTGGTTGTTCTATGAGATCCCACATTCATGCCTAGAATATGACATGGGGATTACTGGCTGAAAGAAATATTTGGTTCAGCCATGTCTATGCTCGAGTGGTACGTGGAAGTCTCGAACCTGGTCGGATGTTCCTATGATTAATAAAAGCTAAGTTCTCTTACGTTTGCACTTGTTTATATGTGGATTTGACGGTTGTCATATCTTTGATATTTATATGGTTTTGTGCTAGTTGTAAGCATGGTTACATGACTGGTTCATGTCATGGTTATTTCATGTATTTACTTGTAATTGTTAAAATGATGGATGCAAGACCTAATTTAGGTTATAACAGTTAAATGGAGAAGGTGGTGATCCTTCTAGTTATGTTTCATAAGTGCTTTCAGTCATTCATGCTTTGTCTTGTATCCTAGACCTGTAAGTTGTATTGATGCCAAGTGTTTGACAAAATGTCAGTCTTGGTTATGGATCCTCAGGCTTAATCCTGAGGTTTATTTCGATTTATTAGTATTTTCATCATGTCTTTGATGGATTCTGGAGGTTGTAACAAGTTCGGGGCAGAGGTCGGGATTCTGGGATAGAAAAGTGGCTCAAATCTCAGGGACGTTGGCAGGTCTATTGAGAAGAGTCAATGGACACTGGCACACAGGACTGTGAGAGCGATTATGGGTTTATAGACACTGTCATGCCTATAACATGAGAGAGGCCAGGGGTTAAAAGGTTTAAAACATCAGTGGGACCCAGGGGCAGGATGTCTGAGTGGTTGGCATGTCTCCTGAGGGTATTGTTGTTGATGTGGATGTGTTTGATTGATGTGTTTCGTTGATTTCATTTCCTTAAGGTCACCAAGGAGGTTGAATCCCTTATAGTGGCCTCTCTCGTCACATGTTTACCCCAACTGGTCGGTTGCTTGGGTAGACCTAGGAGGAGGGGGTGTTACACATCCTCTGTGATTTCTTGTGGTGTGTGGTGCAATCCCACCATAATTTTATTCCCAGGATGAGGTGGTAAAAAGGGGGGCCCACGCAACATTTGGAAGGGTTGAAAGGGGGTTCACCCTTATATTATATATATATATATATATATATATATATATAGACATGAACAATGGAAAAAGTGTCATGACCTAGTATGAGCATGTCAGTAGTTGCCACATGGTGATGACATGGTGCATGACTTGTGTTATCACTTAAGAAGCAATTTCTAAATTATTCACATCAGTTCGATTGTGAGGGTTAGGTGTTAGTCCGAGTTTTGTCTTTCCATGTTTATTTTAGTATCAAAATCTTAGTGTCTTAGGAGTCTTGGTAGGATGGTTAAATAAAAGTCAATAGTCCGTTCTCATTCACCATTGGTCCCATAACTTACATAGATTCTCTATATCAAGCTTGTTATAAAGGTTCTTATGTGTTACGAAATGCTTTAGGTGTTTCGTAGCGCAACACAATTTAGGTGTTTTCGTAGCGCATAACCCAGATTTTACACTGGCTACGCTACGAAATCGAAGATTCGTGCAATCCGTAGCAGATATTTCTTAGCTGTCATATCTGTCAAATTCAGTTATGGTTGTATCATCCACTGTCAGCTTATACACTTCGCCTATCATGTCCAACCGCTTATCTTCATCATTAGAGTCGTTAGGTACCTTGGTACGCTCGGATTGCAAGTTTCAAGAAAAGCTATGTATTTACAGTCATAATTATGATTGTATTCATTGCATGAGGAACAAATCAGCAAATGTTAAATTTGAATTCCTTGAATGTCAAGCGAGGTAGTATTCAAGCAAGGTAGCAATCAAAGGTTGAGACAGTGCCAGCCTATCAAGTTTTCATTACGCTGAAGTCTCATGGAAGGATCTACAGAAAGAAAAGAGCACAGGCCAGGTAGATGTTTGAGGAACAAACCTGAAGGTTTAGACATTATCTTGAAGAACAGAGAAGTTGAGCATGCATTCAAGCAGGTTGGATGTTGGTTTTTGCAAGAAACTCCAGGGAGATCATGCACAAATCACCAAGGAATTTGCCTTGAATTTCACAAGACTAAATTCAAAGGTTGGGATGCTTGAATTTGTAGGTTTTAACCCCGTACAGAAATTACCTGCATACGAATTCTAAATCACAGGAAAAATAAAAATGTGAGAGCATAACACATAAAACACATATACACAGAGATTTCCCACTGGATCTCAAAACCGAGACTACCAGCTTGATTTTTCATTATGTTCCTTTCAATGTTACAATACATATTTATACATGCCGAAGCATCCAATACCATGGACTGAAAAAACCATCACGTCCAATACCATGGACCAAAAAACCATTGATCCAATACCATGGACCGAAACCATCGCGTCCAAAA
>APFE031155847.1:531233-552341 GCA_000404065.3 Pinus taeda | reverse complement strand
GACTACCAGCTTGATTTTTCATTATGTTCCTTTTCAATGTTACAATACATATTTATACATGCCGAAGCATCCAATACCATGGACCGAAAAACCATCACGTCCAATACCATGGACCAAAAAACCATCGATCCAATACCATGGACTGAAAACCATCGCGTCCAAAAAACATGTGCGAAAATCATGCACAAAACCATAGGTGGATCCGCCCAACCTAACATAGGGTCCAAAACCAAAATTTTCCAGAGCACTACCCCGGACCCCATAAAGTGGGGTTACGGGTACACCTCAAACCCCCTGTTAACTATGTGGAAAGAATATAACACAACCCAACAGAATTGCAAATCTCACCAGAGGTAATATCCACAGTTACTAAGATTCCAAGGGGACAAGAAAGTTGGTTTAAAAATTTCAAATTTGATATGACCCCCTGCAAATAATTTCTTAAGTCGGAGTTCATTGACTCAGATTTAAACAAGTTTGTGCCTAGAAATTATGTCAAGGACTCATATGCCAATTTGCTTACCTGCATATAGAGGTACCTTACCTGTGAAGGGAGATATAATAAGGTGTATTCATATCATTTCAAGCTTCTGCTACATTTCACAGGCAAGATATCTCTTAATTTACCTTTCTACTTATTTCGTAGCCTAAGAAAAATGTGTGACAAGGTGCAGCTAAGGAAAGAAGCCTGTGAAACTTCATTGTTTCACCACGGCTTAGTTAAGTTGATCGTTCTGCATGAACTCCAGAGAGTAGGTAGGGACTGGCCCACGTTCATGTTTATGTCTGGCTTCAAAAGTGAAACCGACCTCAGTCCTCAAGCGGTAAAAAATTCTCCACCAACAACTGGTCATCGTCCAGAAACAAGATCCAAGAGATTCACAAAATTGAAAGCTAGGAAACAAGTAAGGGAGCCCTCCAGATCAATGGTTATCCAAGACACACCCCAGCAGTCCCTGAAAGAGAAAACTCAGATCAAAGAAGGTAGATGTGAATCATCTACAGGAGAAGTAGTCCAGAGAAGAATGACCAAGAGTCAATTAGCTAAGGAAAAAGGCAAGAAGATGGTTGCTGAGGAAAGCCCTGTTTCAAAGGGAAACTTGAATGACTTACTGCAAGCCATTGATATTGAAGAATCTCCCCTGGTTGAAGAAGATTTGATAGAATCAGGTAAAGACAGGACTAAAAGAATCAAAGCCTCGAAAAAGCTCAAGTTTGATGATCAGGTTGCTCAATTTGTCTTTAAGCCAAGAAGACCCATGATGAGGAATTTCAAACAGATACAGGAGATGCTGCCAGAAGCAGGTGAAACAGAGGAGATCGTAAAAACTCATGACAGACCTGTGACTTCATTAGAAACATCATCACAGCTGCATAAAGAAGATAGAGGAAAGGCAATTATCCCACAAGAGGAATATAGTGTTGAAGAATTGGAAAATAAGTTGAGGTTAGCAAATCTTGAAATTGCTAGATTGAAGAAAGCCTCTACGAAGCATGCAATCAAGGAAGCTCATTTTGACAAAATGCAAGCTCTGTGGGAAGACAAAACATTTCAAATACCCAAGGTGGTCGACTGTAATACCCAATATTATACCTGGACAGTTCCTACCTTAAAGGAAGCAGCATTCATCAGAAAAGTTAATATGAAACTAAGAGTTGGGATCAGAGTTATGAAAAGGCAAATTGAATATTTGAGGATCTAGCTAAGCCAGCGAGAAAGGTTTCCTTAGCAGGTAAGAATGAGGTCCCAAAATTTTGATGGTTTATCGTATTCATTTTTGAATAGATTCAGAGCAGCTGCAAAGGATATTTCAGTATGAAGAGGCGCAAGACAACAAAATTTTGGTTCAAAGTTGTGTTTTTGTGATTACACAACAGTTTTGTAGCGCGCTACGAAACTGCTGTAGATGATGCCTAATGCAAAGCAGTTTCGTATCATGCTACGAAACTGCTGTAGCTGCATAATTAAACTCTTTCAACCAATTTTGAATGACCGAGCGGAAATTTTTTGGAAAGGGATTTCAAAAAGGGATCATTCACAATGTGCAAGCAACTAGCCAGGGCAAAACAAGCGGAAGGAAGTTATATGAACTTTAAACTTTTTATTATACAAATGATCACCGCTAGTATTGTAAATGACTTTTCAATTAGCTTTGAAAAGGTTTTGTCATCACACATGAATATGGGAAAGGCTTATAGCACATAAAGAACGTGGCACTCCAATAGATTGTTCGGTAATTAAAGAAGATCAACATGGTTAATTGGTTTTGAATATCTTTGAGGAAACCAAAGGCAGAAAAACAGGGGCAGTTTCCTACTTCTCAGCAACAGTAAAGGGATAAGACATTAAGGACCAGTAAGAAGCTTCAAACATCCACCACAGCTAAATTGAAGGTGACCACTTGTCAGAGAACGAGATTTGATTGTAATTAATGCTATTACCAGCATGATGTGGAGTTAGACTCCTAATTGTCTTAGGTTTCTAAAACGTATAGTTAGCAGTTTGTTGCATTTAATAATTAGTTAAAGTTTGAATAGGTGTCATAGCAAGCAGAATTTGAGTTCCCCTCATGCTGGAGGAGGAATCTCAGAGCTCTATATATAGCAGAATAGCTGATGTACAAGGGGTTGGAAATTTTTAGAGAAAGACTCATCTTGTGCCATTGTAGAAGATTATGTTTTTATGAATGCAGAGTTTGGCTTTGCTTCTCAAGATTCAGAAGGAGTTCAATGGTGGCTTGTTTATGTTTTTCCTTATTTCCTTATGTGCAGTAGTATGAATGTATGATACTTAGAACTCATTGACATGCTCTAACTTCCTTCATACATTCATGGACTGTGTTATCCTGCATGTCTCTATGTGTTAACTGATATATTGAACTTTGATGCCTTGACTTCCATGTTTAGTTGATACTGCTATCATACTAAGCTTTTCTGACTCCATAAGCCCAATGGATACTTTCTAATTGTGTTTCGACCTCTTATACTTGTTCATTTTGTTTCATAGAGTTAGTCATCTTATTCATTATCCAAATCTTTAATCTTGTGAGAGAGCCCTCTCAAGTTGAGGAGGCTAAGGCTCGGCCTAAAGTAGGTTTGAAATAGTTACTTAAAGTCTACCTAATCACAGCATCCTATCAGGGTCTGATTTTGAGATAAAAACTTGGACAGCCACATGGGCACTATGTGTGGACTACATGGGCACTATGTGGGGACCACATGGATGCCATGTGGTAGATTCAATGATGTGGCACAATGGTTCAGTTGCCTGGCATTCAACAAACTAGAAAAGGACCCCATATAATATTTTATAACATGAAAATTCATTTTACCCTACATCAAAGGACTGGTGGTACCCACAACTAGAGTGGTAGGTTACATAGCCTCAAAACCACATGGAAACCAGGAGGCAAGACACATCTCAATCAAATTCAGAGGCTTTATGGGGCCAATTTTTTGGTAATTGGGTGACACATGACACACTCATAGCGGAGCCACATGGAGGGTGACACCACCCTATCACAAGGACCCACTAACATCACCATGATGCCTTGTTGCCAAAAAATTCTTATGGAGTTGGGTTTAATCTTGTCGAGATATAATCCCTGAGGTGATGTGGCATGGTGGAAACCACACACACATCCTTGAGCGAAAGTAACATCATGCTCAGCAGAAGGGGTCCACTAAGGAGGTAACCATATGTGATTTGTTGAAAGCACTCTCCGATAGAGTCGATTTGGCAATCTGACGAGACATCGTGATGTGGCAAGTCCATGTAACCCCAACGCTTCATCCTCAGTGATTTATTATGGTGTGTGGTGCAATCCCACAGGAATTTTATTCCCGAGATGATGTGGTAGGAGGGGGGGCCCACACAACATTTGGAAGGGTTGAAATGGGGTTCACCCTTATATATATATATATAATATATATATATATATATATATATACATGAACGATGGAAAAAGGGTCGTCAGCTAGTATGATCAGGTCGGAAGATGTCACATGGTGATGACATGGCGCTTGACTTAGACATCCACGGGGGCGTTATGTGGGGGGCACATGGGTGCCATTTGGTTGATTCAATGATGTGGTGATCCCATATAAGTCAAACTTTGAATGGCCAGATCTTTTGATTCGGGAGTCAAATTGAGGCAAAGTTTATATCGTTGGAAAGGTCTCAATGAGATGGATGCAATCATGTCATCTATCTTATGTTTTGAGGAAGTTGAAAAAGGTCAAGAAATTTAGAACCCATTTCCATAAATGGACTTTGGAGGTAGGTTATTGGAGTAACTACCTGTAATGTTCCCAATCTTTGGATTTCTTTGTGGTGAGACTATGAGGGATTTCCAGAGCTTATGCCAGCTAGGTCATGCGAGCAAGATTATATTAATGTTGGGCTAAGAGGGTTTTGAGGATTTTTATGGGGGGCGACTAGGACCACTTTCCATTTTTCATAATTAGGATTAGTTTCACATAGTTTGATCTTGGTTCCGTTGCATTCTGACAATTTTCGTAAAACGAAGTTATTAACAGGCGTATTTTAATTAATTATGCTTAAGGTGTTTTCTCGGGATGATTACTTAGAGAAATACCTTAGTGTAATAACTCGTTGGAATCAGGTCGAAAATATCTACAAGGAACGATGATGAAAGGGGGATTTAGTGGATGGAGTGAGCATGGAGGTGAATTAAGATTTCTTCAGGGTTAAAAGTGGGTTTGATTAGTTAATAACAGTCATTTTATTAAATAAAGAAAGGAAAAGTGCTTTTATTATTTAATTGGATGGAAAACGTAAAAAGGGTGGTAAAAGAGTCAAGTGAGTTATAAAAAGGGGAAATGGGGGGGTCTCTCTCCATTCTTGAATTTTCTCACTTGAGAAAAAAAATTAGAGAACTCTTGAGGGAGATTTTAGGGGTTTTGGAAACCTTTATTTTGGTTTTCTAGTTTCGTTGTTGAAACGATACACCCTAGCTAGTTTGGGAGCGGGATAACTCATATTTTTGCTATTTTAATTCAAAGGGGAAAGGATGGAAGAGTTAGAGTAAGCCTTCAAAGTGTTTTCAGTTGATTTTAAGCTTTGATTTTTTGTATTCTATAAATATTCTTTCAAGTTGAGTTTCCAAGCCAAAATTAAGGGCCAAATCATGTCATTATTCAGAGAGATGAGTTTTAGAAGAAGGGGTTGAGTTCCACATTTTGAAAGGGTTGAGTTCCATATTTTAAAGGGTTAGGTTTAGTGGTTAAGCAGAGGAGTGTTTTACCTTTATATGTTGGATGAGTTGACCTATTTAGGAGTAGATACTATTCTTCCTTGTTGGTTGATATTTGACTATCACAAATAGTGTATTTGGGAGTTGTGTGATCCAGGTGGATATTGGCGATCACCCACCTATTCCACTTGGACCCCCGCCATTATTTCTTTCAGTCTCCTTAATAGTAGCACAACTTACTATTTTTGGTATTTTTTTCGGGTCCTAAACTTCCAAAGTCGTTTTAAGGGCCTAAAAGACGTTTTTTTGGGAAAATAGAGACATCGAAAAAATGCAAGGTCAATTTACCATATTTTTCGGCCTCCTCTTGGACATCTTTGAAACAAGGTATTATGATAGTCAAACAAAGATCATATGCCAAAGTTATGACCTCGGGAAGTTGGTGTTCCAACTAACCCCAACGGGACCCACAAGCTTTTGGTGCTTCATCTCCTACGGTTAGGTTTTTGAATGTTTAGGGTTTCCCATTATTTCTTAATGATAAAAATTACATTGAGCCTCATTGCAACACAGTTTAGAAGGCATGTAGCTACCACATCTCTTCTCATAGATAAGCTATCATCATCCGAGCTAGTTTATTTCCATTATGCATGTAACAGTTTTTAGTACTTTGTTATTTATGAATTAAAGTTATTATTTCGATGTAGCTCTATGTTTTTGTTTATATATGTATTTCATTTTGTTCCTGCATAAATCCGGATCATTTCACATCATTGTTTAGAGTCAAATTCTTACAAAGAATACCTCTGCTTGTGAAAGGTTTTTTATTTGAAAAAAAAGGGGGCAACATATACTCATTGTTGAGGATGTGTTGAAGGAAAAAAAGGGACCACTATTTATCATACCATTGTACCCAAGTGATCAATTTTTCAAACTCACTTCCCAGGTGCTATCTTACAATCGAACTGATTGTATCAAATTGTTGATATTAATGGTGATATTCCTCTTTACATTGTTGTAGCATCATTTATTGTTGAGATGCACTTTTCTCGATAAAATATAAAAATGTATATTGTTGTGTGAAAGCATTCCCATAAAGGGTTGTTTATTCAAGGGAATAATTATTGGACTATATTCACTGTAGAAGGCTAATTTCTCATTGTAAAAGAGCAGAGACATAAATCATTGGATGTTAAGCACCTAGTTTGGGCTTACTAGACTTCTATCCTACAACCTAGGTATTTTGTAATGTCTGTTATCAATTGTGGCCATATAAATCTAACTTTATTGAAAATTATATATCAATAGTTTTGAAGTGTTTTCATAATGTTTGTTTGGCACTGCATATGTTATTTCAAATGACACATATAAAGACCACACCTACAACACAGTGTATGCCAATTGTTTGACAAAACATCTAAAAGAAAAAATCCATAAATATCAGAGATCTTAGTGGGAAAATTTGATGTATCCTAGGAGGGTATATTATAGTGGTATCAATGCATGATCTTGGACAACTATGTGGTTTAAAGGGTAGATTATAGCAAGGGAAAATGCTTCCAAGTCAAGAAGAATTATTTGCCCAAAAAATTAAAAATTATAACAAAAACTTTGAAAGATGATGGAGCACATGGAACCATGGGTATCATCAAAGGAAACCAAGGAAAGAAGGAATAGCAGATCCAAAGATGAAAAAGAAGCTAAGGACCAAGAAGCAAGGATTGAAGGTCGCCCAAAGGAGAATAATAGATCAAATAAAGATAGGAGAAAGGTATTAACTCATACAAAAGAGACAACTCTCGTAGATCAAGGTGAAGACCATGACCAAACTTCCTAAGGTGAATTGGGAAAATTCATACCCATTGAAGATGATGCTAACATAGATTCACTCCAACCAATTGGTACAAGGGTTTGGGATGGAGGAGAGTTAGATATTGCCATAATATGCTTGTCATCATTTAACAAGATTGTTGATTTGGTTAATGAGTACAAGAGAAATCATGAGGCCACTTTTATTTTGACAACAATTAATGTTGATTACTTGTCTAGAATCAATGTTTCCCTAGTTCCCAATCAGGAGGTGCACAAAGATGATAACCCACAGGTAGTTAGCGGTGTGAACCTAGACCCATCAGTTGAATTTTTTTATGAATAAAATATTGTTCAGAAGCCCACTTGTGCCCATAATTTGGAAAACCAATTGAAGATGAGTGTAAACAATATTATGGAAGCCATGAGGTATTATGATACACTAGCACAAGTGGTGGATTATTATTGGAGAAGTGCAATGACACATGAAAATTTGGGAGGATATCCTTCACTTATAGATTTTCAGACTCTTAGAAAGGCACTGGTAGAGATAAAATCTAACTACCTACACCTCCTTTCAAACAAAACTCACCTACTTATTCTTATTGATATATATCATGACATGCTAGTAGGGAAAGAGGAGGAAGTTTATAGGCTTACTCATGAGCTTGAGATTTCCTAGGAGTCCTCTAAGAGCACTCAAATGTCCCTTCAAGAATCAGAGTTGCAAGTCGAGAAACTTTGTATGGAGTTGAGTTGGGGCACTCATGATTTGAGAGAGGAGCCTCTTGTGATAGTTGAGCACGAGGAGCACACAGATGAATTGGAACTTGTAGAGCAATATGCCTCAAAGGTTTCTAATTATGCTCCCATGGGATGTGGGGACAGGTATATTTCAGATGAGGATACATCAAGCTGGTATCCAAGTTCATTTGAAATGAGTGGAGTGGATACTGGAAGCCCAAGTTGAGATCTAGGTGGGGCTTTCCATCATATACCATAGGTGTGGGGTGACTATGATGGTGGTGGGATGGTTTACCTAGTGACGAAATGCCCACATTATTTAGGGGAGTTCCATTCAACACTAATGGCTAGACGATTTATGAGCAAACTCTGGGAGACGTCCAGGAACATCATTCATATGCGGGGTTGTAGGAAAGAGTTATTCAGATGGGAGGGCTGTGGCATGCCACCAGGCAAGACATTGTATGGAGACAATGCTCTTCCATTGATGTATTGGGCATAGGAGTCGTCGAGGATTGGGACAGTAATGAATTCCCCCTTAGCATGTGAGGAGTTATACTGCTTAGGACTACTAGGATAGATGAGGATATATGACTCACATCATAGTGGGTTCACAAGCAAAGAGGCTGACAAATTGGCACATGTAGGATACCAAACAATATAAGGTGGTACGACAATAGGCAATGGTATCTAGTGGTGCATAGAGATATTCCATGGAGTGTGTGGATACGTGGTTGTATGTAGTAGTGTATGATTTTGCATAGTAGGATTTTGGGGAATTATTTTCTGACAGAAAATTCAGGCATACCATTGGGTTTAGCTTACCCAATATAGATGAGGGCACCAATGAGATTCTCTTTATCATACACCTAGGGACTCACACACCTATCTCTCATATGTATTTCTTACAGTCATAAAGGACTTAGTTTTTGTCCCTTGATGATGTCATCATGAGTAACAAGACATGGGAGCATCACATGAGATAGTTCAATGGGACACAATGCATCAAGAGAGAGAATTCCCAGTTGTGGCATATGGTCAAGGTTTGAGTTGGCAGATGTAGACTTGGGGATGGCTCGATCTACTGCAAGGATAGAATATGTCTCGCCCATGAGCTCACACTTAGGGAGATGCATGTACACACTTTTGGTAGGAAATTCTAAGGTATTACATGAGCATGTACAATGGGTGGTAGACCTCTCTTACATGAGTGTGTTTAGACTCCAGATAGTATTAGGTTGCATTATCAGGATACAGGATAACAAATTTATCTACATGATTTGACAAGAGTAGGGAGGTTTAGCATGCACCTTGTTGATATTGATACATGGAATTCATCTATTGGTTGCATACATGGATCGAAGATGAGGCACATAAGGGTTCCAAAACCTCTTCATCTACACAAAAACAACTGGTAGGGGTTGGAAATTGTGAACTCTCGATTTAGCTAGGGGATCTAGGGATCCAGTTGGTTGTTAGATCACTCCACTTCTCGATGAGCAGGGATGTGTCAACAAATGATCTACTTGATTTTGGGGTTAACACATGGAATATTATGGAGGCCTTCACCATGTGGCGATATAGATTTTCCATGTTGTTGTTTATGATTAGGTTTAGTTGTAGACTACTAGACTCTGACCTCACTAAGATGCATTGAAAGGATTTGCTTCATGGTTGTGGATTCAAAATTTATTGACATTTCAACATGTTGTTTCAGGCAAGGAGGATTCAGTATGAGAATAATATACAATTATTTATTACCAAAATGGCATAGCGATATTATGGTAGTCTATTTTTGAGATTAGCATGGGAACCTCGCATTACAGACCTTGGAATTTTAGTTACCATTATGGATGAGTTGGTTTTTATATGGGAGGATTATTCAAGTATTCCATTGGACCTTAGTGTCATGGAGAGAGTTTCACTCCTCGGTGATCATTGCTATTTTGGAGCACCTCACTAGTATGGCAAGGTGACTAGCTAGAGGAGCTTGTGGTTAGTTCATGTGGAGAAGGACCCTTCTCAGTAGGAGTTGGACTGTACCTTTAGGAGCTCACTCTTAAGGTACATGAGATCGGTTTTCCAATAGATCAACTACTAGAGGAGATGGTTGGGATTTTTCATTTTTTAGATTATTTATTTATTAGCAGTGTGTAGAGGGTCTATGGTGTATATGCCTTGTTTTGGAGTGAGTGGAGTGAGGAATGTTTCATGATGATCAGGATGGTTTGAAACCCTGGTATTAGTTTGGATCAACTTGTGGAGCAGCAACATGTTATGACATTGCTTGAGGATAATCAATTTTGGGGAGGGGAGACTGCAATGTCCCCAATTTTAGGATTTCCTTATGGTGAGACTAGGAGGGATTTCTAGAGCTTATGTCAGCTAGGTCACAAGAGCGAGATTATATTATTGTTGGGCCTGGAGGGTTTTGAAGAGTTTTATGGGGGGCAACTAGGATCACTTACCATTTTTCATCATTAGGATCAGTTTCGTATATTTTGATCTTGGTTCTACTACATTCCAACTACTTATGTGAAACAGAGTTATTAACAGCCATATTTTAATTAATTATGCTTAAGGTGTTGTTTCGAGTTGATTACTTGGAGAAACACCTTATTGTAATAGCTCATTGGAATAAGGGAAAAAATATTTAAAGGGAAGGATGATGAAAAGGGGCTTTGGGTGGTTGGGGTGACCATGAAGGTGAATTAAGCATTTTTTTAGGTTAAAAATGGCTTTAATTAGTTAATAAAAGTCACTTCATTAAATAAAGAAAGGAAAATTTATTTTATTATTTAATTCAAGGCAAAAGGTAAAAAGGGTGGCAAAAGAGTCGAGTTATAAAAAAGAAAAATGAGGTGGTCTCTTCCCATTCTTGAATTTTCCTACTTAAGAAAATAAATTTGGAGAACTCTTGAGGGATAGTTTATGGTTTTTAGAAATCCTCAGTCTAGTTTGCTAGTTTCAGTGTTGAAACTATACACCCTTGCTAGTTTGATACCGGGATCACTCAGATTTAGCTATTGTGCTTTAAAGGAGAAAGGATGGCAGAGCTGGAGTAATTCTTCAAAGTGTTATCATTTGATTTTAATCTTTGGTTTTGTGTATTCTATAAAACTTCTTTTAAGTGGAGTTTCCAAGCCAAAACCAAAGGCCAAATCTTGGCATTATTCAGAGGGACAAGTTGTGGAAGAATGGGCCAAGTTCCACACTTTGAAAGGGGGTAGTTCCATATTTAAAGCCTCAGGTTCAGTGGTTAAGTAGAAGAGCATGTTGCCTTTATATGTTGGATGAGTTGCTTTGTTCAAGGGCAGAAGCCAATCTTCCTTGTTGGCCAATATTTTACTGTCATAGACAATTTATTTGGGAGTTTAATATCACTATTTGGAGTCACATTGTTACACATAATATCTCTACTTGTGAAAGGGTTCTGATTTAAAAAAAAAAAAGGGGGCAACATATACTCATTGTTGAGGATATGCTAAAGGAAAAAAAAAAAAGGACCTCTATTTATCAAACTATTGTACCTGTGTGATCAAGCTGTCAAACTCACTTTCCAAATGTTATCTTATAATTGAAAAGGGGTAACATATACTTATTGTTGAGGATAAGAGAAGGAAAAAAAAAAGGACCACTATTTATCAAACTATTGTACCTGTGTAATCAAGCTATCAAACTCAATTTCTGGATGTTATCTTATAACTGAACTGATTATATCAAATCGTTGATATTAATGGACATATTCCTCTTTACATTACTATATCATTATTTATTACTGAGATGTATTTTTCTAGATAAAATATAAAATGTATGTTGTTGTGTGAAAGCATTCCCATAAAGGGATTATGTATTCAAGGGCATGATTATTGGACTATATTCATTGTAGAAGACTTATTCCTCTTTGTAAAATATAAATACAACTCTTTATCGTTGTGGAGGTTATATCAATGGTATGTGTATCCTCTAACTTTATTACAAATTATATATAAGTATTTTCATATTGTTTTTTTGGAACCACATATGTTATTTCAAATTAAACGTATAAAGAAAACACTTACAACATGGCGTATGCCAACTATTTGACAAAATATCTCAGAGAAAAACTCAGTAAAAATCAGATATCTTAGTGGGAAAATTTGAGGTATCCCAGGAGGGTATCTTACACTACCTCCTTCTACCCTTAATAGGGGCTAGGCATAATAGGGGGTATGTTACATAGTGGTATCAAAGCTTCTAGGTTTAACGCTTGGACTAGATGGGCTTTGTATTATATGAAAGAAAGACAAGGTTCAACTCTAGACCTTAAGAGATTAGATAAGGCTATAGCACATGTGATATGTGTCAAACTTGATTGTCGTATGGATTGATTGTGTGTGTTTGTTGGTGTGTCTTCATTGTGATGTACATATGCATGTAGCATGGAACTAATGATTGGATACGATTTTATTGATATTGTTGTGCTAATTGAGGTGTAACATTAAAGCTAGCTTTACATCGGCAAAATTCCAACAACATGCCAAGGTGATAATATTTATTATGCATTGAAATTTATTTAAAATCTAATAGCTATGCATGTGTATGAAAACACATAAAATACACTAAGGTTCAAAGGAAATGAGGACAGGAATGGTGAAATATATCTCTGATCATTCAAAACATGGATATGAAGAAGAAAGGGCCTTTGATGAGGAAATATCAGTTGGAGAGTGAGGGGAGGTAGAATCTCCTGATTGGATGGATATTCTGAGGAGCTTAAGAGCTTAAATAAGGAGTTGTAAAGTTGATAACGAGAGGCTTCCTGATGTGCAAAAAAGGATTGTTAAAGTGTAGGAAAGGCAAGTAGAAGTGAATTCTATCATATTACAAAACCACTTGGACTTGCATATGCAAGAGCGTCATGAATTGGGAGCTAGTCATAGAAATAGTAACGACCCTTTGGGACAAGAAGAAATAACCAATGGGGTAGATGGTCGTGGATATAAGAAAAGGAACAAATTGTCAAATCAAGACACTATGAAAGGAGGCACTCTAATAGATACTCCTGAAAGGAGGGCGAACACCCTTGAGCAACAGTATGAAAATACTCATGGAAGACCATAAATTCATCACAACCGACAACACCATGAATAAAGGAGGGAAAAATGCTATATGCCTAAATAGTTTAAGAAGGCCAAGCCTCCTACATTTTATGGTGAAATTAAGAAATCATAAAATGATGAGGCATGGCTCCTTGGGATGAAGAATTTATTCAAGATTCACAGTTATTCATAGATCATGAAAGCAAGGATAGCCACCTTCAACTTGAAGGGTAAGGCTAACATCTGGTGGTAAGACTTAAGGAATGTAAAAGGCATAAAATAAGAAGTTTTGTCCTATAAGGAATTTGAGGAAAATTTCAGGAACATGTATTTATCTGAGAGATACTTTGACAAAAAGACTAAGGATTTCTATGAGCTCGGATTAGGAAAAATTTCAGATGAGGAGTATACCATTGAATTCTTAGACTTGTTAAGGTATGTTCCCTACCTTAAAGAAGAAAAAGCAAATAATCAGAGGTATGTCAGTGGAATGCCAAAATCCTTCAAGGATGGAATTGATTTCGATGAGCCTGAGACATTAGAGGATGCAATTCAGAAACTAAAGCACTATTATGAACAGTAAAAGTGTGGGTCATAATTCAAGAGGGATTAGAAGGTGAAAGTTAGCCTAAAATATAAATAAAAGGAGCATAAGAAAGGCTAAACATCCCAAATTGTAGGCAAGAGAGAAGATATAACTTCAATTGGACAAGGTTGCCCTAGTAGAGAAGCAACGCATAGATAGAGGTCATGTTAATCAGCCTGTGGGAGGAAAAAATAAGGGCAATAGAAGGGATCCACTGAAGTGATGGACTTATGGAGAAAATAATTGCAAAATAGATTTTCCACAGCAAAGGGATGTCGGGCCATGCCTATACAATGCTTAAGAAGCCTAGACGGTGGGAGATATGGATCATAGTTTGCCAAAAATATATGTAGGAGTGGATAACATGTAAGACAACCACCAAGATTCTATAATAAAAATGGAAGATAAGCTCCGCAATCAAGTCATTTCTATTTAATTGACCCTAGGTCAAATTTTAGTGATATTAGCCCAGCATTCATAGATCAATGTCAATTGGTTAAGGAGGCACACATAGAATCGTGGCTGGTTCAATTGGAAACAAGGACAAGGAGAAGAGTTTAATATTGCGTGAGATATTGTCTACTTGAATTGAGTGGCATGCCAATCATTACAAATATTAATGTGTTGCCACTAGGAGCATATAGCATGTTGTTGGGCATGGATTGGCTATACATGCATCACACGAAGTTAGATTGCTTTGAAAAGGAAATTGATTGCATATATGAGTGCAGTGAAACAAGGATATTGCAGGGAAAGCGAAAGCCCATTTTAGTAAGATACAACCATGCAAGTTAAGAGAAGCTCCAAAAAGAGATGAATCCTATTTTTTGTGCAAATTACCAATAGTGTTGAAGCTAAAAAAATCATTAGGAGAGAGACAACAACATTCTATCAAAATATTACATTTTGAAATAATTCCAAGATGTATTTCCTAAAGAGATACCTAGTTTTCCTCTTGATAGAGAGGTGGATTTCTCTATTGAATGAATTCCAGGAACAATTTCAGCATCCAACGATCCATATAGAATGGGAACCCTAGAATTAGTTGAGTTGCAGCTACAGCTCAAGGATATGTTGGATAAAGGATACATACATCCAAGTGTGTCTCCATGGGGAGAACCATTTCTATTTGTGAATAAAAAGGATGGAACAATTATGTTGTGCATTGACTATAGAAAACTAAATAAGATGACCATCAAGAATAGGTATACCTTTCCATGGATTGATGATCTATTCGATCAGTTAAGGGGAGTAGCAGTCTTCTCCAAAATTGATTTGAGATCAAGCTATCATCAAGTGCACATTAAGGATGAGGATATCCATTAAAAGACCTTCAGAACAAGGTACGGGTGTTATGAGTTCGTGGTAGTACCCCTTGGGCTTAGTAATGCCCCTACAACTTTTATGTGCCTTATGAACAATGCGTTGCACCCTTTCTTGGATAACTTTGTAGTGGTTTTTCTTGATGACATTTTGGTCTATTAAAAGGCCAAGGAGGAGCATGAAGAGAATTTTTCTACAGTACTACAGTTGTTAAGAGAACATAAGCTTTATTCAAATCTTAATAAATGTGATTTCTTTCAGTCATAGATCCACTATTTGGGGCACACTGTCTCAAAAGAGGGAGTAGTAGTTGATCAAGAGAAAGTTAAGGCCATCATGGAATCACCAACACCTAAGAATGTGGCTAAAATTAGGTCCTTTATAAGACTCGAAAGCTATAATAGGAGGTTTATAAAAAAAATCTCCAAGATTGGCCACCCACTTACTACATTGCAAAAGAAAGGGAAGAAGTTTGAGTGGACAATTCATTGTGCAGCAAGCTTTGATCAACTAAAACAATTGGTAGCTAATGTGCCTGTGTTAAGAATAGTAGATCTTGAGAAGGATTTTATTGTGTGAAAATATTCCTGCAAGGAGGGACTTGGGGAAGTCTTGATGCGGGAAAGCCAAGTGGTTTGTTATGAATCTCAAAACTTAAATGAATATGAGCAAAATTGTGTAACTCTTGACCTAGAATTGGTTGCCATCATCCATGCATTAAAAATGTGGAGACACTACCTTCTTGGCAAAAGTTTTACACTAATGAACAATCATGGAGGGATGAAATATTTGTTTGATCAGGCTAATTCAATACAAGGCAAGCTATATGGCTAGCCACACTCAGTAAGTTTGATTTCGAGATCATATACATTAAAGGAAAAAGAATGGATTGGTTGGTGCACTTGGTAGGAGAGTGAAAATAACCATATAGTAGCCATAACCTAAGGAACTAATATTGAAGAAATGATCAAAGATGTTGGGTAGAAAAATGAAAGATATCAACAGTTAAATGAGAAATTGTAGAAAGAGTTTGAGAGTGTTCAAGACAACGAATATTACCTCCCAGAAAATGGGTTGATTAAATTCAAGAATATAATCTATGTGCCAAATGAGGGAAATATAAAGAAGTTGATCTTGAAGGAGTTTCATGATAAACCATACTCCTGTCACTCGAGTTATCAAAATATTGTAACGACCATCAAGAAATTTTACTATTAGCCTAGTTTGAAAGGCGAGGTGGTTGATTTTGTATCCAAGTACATAGAGTGAATTGAAAGTGTAGAGACACTACCTTCTTGGCAAAAGGTTTGCACTAATGACAAATCATGGAGGGATGAAATATTTTTTTAATCATCCTATTCAAGGCAAGGCAATCTAGATGGCTAGCCACACTTAGTGAGTTTGATTTTGAGATCAAATACATTAAAGGAAAAGAGAACGATGTGGTTGGTGCACTTGGTAGGAGAGTGCAGATAAACCATATAGTAGCCATAAGTTATTATGGAACTGATCTTGAAGAAAGGATCAAAGATGTTGGGAAACAAAATGAAAAATATCAACAATTAAAGGAGAAATTGTAGCAGGAGTTTGAGGGTGATCAGGATAAGGAATATTTCTTCCCAGAAAATGGGTTGATTATATTCAAGAATAGAATCTATGTGCAAAATGAGGGAAATCTAAAGAATTTGATATTGAAGGAGTTTCATGATAAACCATACTCTCGTCACCCTAACAGTCATCAAGAAATTTTACTATTAGACTAATTTGAAAAGGGTGGTGGATGAATTTGTCTTCAAGTACATAGAGTGTCAACAAGTAAAGGTTGAGTGCAAGTATTTAGTTTGCCTATTGCAGCCTACTCCCATTTCAGAACTGAAGTAGGAAGTGAGTTATATGGACTTTATTATAGGGTTAGCAAAGACTTCTAAGCAACATGATGCAATCATGGTAGTGGTTGACAAATTGAGCAAAGTGGTTCACTTTCTAGCTTTTAAGTCTACAAATTCAGCTAGTTACGTGGCTCAAATTTTCATAAAGGAAATTATGAGATTTCATAGATTTCCCAATAAAATCATCCCAAATAGAAATGCCAAATTTACGTCAAAGTTTTGGAAATAACTATTTGTGGGCTTGGGAATAGAGTTGGCCTTTAATAAGCTTACCATCTTCAAGTTGGTGGGAAAACAAAGAGGAAAAATAGGATCCTCGAGAACATGTTGAGGATATTATACGTTATGCACTAGCCAAAAAAGTGGGAAGAATACCTTCTACTTGTATAATTTTCATACAATAACGTGTAGCAAGAATCTCTAAAGACAAGCCCATGGGAGGAGTTGCAATACTCCTATCAACTGGAGTGATGGAGTGAATAGGGTCCTAATTTGGCCTAATATGTTGAGGGAAATGGAACAAGAAATGGAAACCATCATAGGGAATCTGAAGGTGGCACATGACAAGAAAAAGAGTTATGCAGACCAGCATAGAGTGCACAAAGGGTTTCAAGGTGGGGAACATGTTTACATGCAAGTTAGATCTAAGAAGAGCTATTTAAAAATTAGGTCATGTGCCAAGTCGAAACCATAGTTTTGTGGGCCATTTTAAGTGCTTGAAAGGATAGGGCCAGTAGCCTATAAGCTGGCCTTGCCACCATCAGTGAAATCTCATGATGTATTTCTTGTTTCATTGCTTAAAAGATATGTGTAGGATGTTAATCATGTAATTTATTGGTCTATGTTATAGGTAGAACCAGAGGGAGAGTTCCAGCCAGAACATCTATGCATCCTATATCAGAGGCAACACATGCTCCAGAATCGAGCATAAGAGAAAGTCAAAGTGCAGTGGAGGCACTTTGGGCCTAAGGAAGCCACGTGGGAAATAGTTAACCAAATGCAGGAAACATATCCTTTTTTTTGCTAGTTGAGGCAATGTAAACAAATCTTGTAAATGTTATATAGAATTTGTATATAAATCTCTGAACCAATTTTTCTTGGTTTTAAGGCATGTTTTGTTTTGTGTTTGATTATAAAACACTGAGCACAGTGTTCCTCCAAGGGTGAGGGGTTTGTGACAGCCCCTAGGTTGATTCCCCTTCATTATAAATATACCTCATATATTCTGATTTTAATTAAAAAGGGTTGAGAATTGGGACACAAATTCCAGAGTTTAGGAAGTAGATTGCTTGGAATTGGAAGGAAGATTGACTTTTTTTATTGTTTCCATGTATGGCTGGAAAATATGCCTTAAATTAGGCTAATCATGTTAGGTAATGAAGTTGGGAAAGAGGACAAAAGATACATGCCTACCTTGTATAAATACAAGGAAGAAAGGACAAAATTAATGGTGATAGGTTGCATGGAAAGATGGGATAGTTGAAGTCATCCAATAGGAGAGTGGGGCAGAGACCTGACACAACAACATTCCCACCACCACTCATAAAATATAGAGAACCATTGTGGACAAGCGAAAGGAATAGGAAACAAGGATGTTGACTTACGCACCTGAAATGGTTGCAGCATAATAGCAAAGACCTACAAAGAAGGAACATGAGTAGAGATAAGCATTCTCTCTCATGACACTCCATGCACTATAAGGAATGGAACATTCGCAAAGAGATCACTCTCATGTATGGAGGGAAGACTAATTATGATACAGATAATAACAAAGAAGGAAAAAACGCAAGAGAGTACTACGTAGGAAGAATACCAAAAAACTCTTAGAAAGAGGGTTGTAGTAGACATAGTTTTGCTGCAAAGAAAGAAAAAGCAAGCATATCACAGGTGGAAAAAAGCAGCACATAGCTATGTGTTGTTATTGAAACGCGAGCGGAGAAATCATTCGGTTGAGTATTGGGAGGTGGTAAGATTATCTCTCAAGTGAGGACGATAGTCTTTGGATTCCCTGCAAGGTTGGAGGGTGGAGATGGCTTTCTTTGGATTCCCTTGATAGCTTGCGTGGAGGCATGTTCCTTGGATTCCTCGTAAGGAGAGTTCTTTAGCCCCCTCTACCTACTTGGTTGTTTTATATAGTGGGGTCTCGATTACCAAGATGTTGAATTTGTGACAAGGTTCGGTCATCATAATGTGAATTTATCATTAACATATTTATTATATTTTTGTCAAAGAATTTTCTTCATGCTTAGACTCAAAAGGATCAAAAATTATTTCTTATGAGTCAAAATAAAAATCATTTAAGTCATGTCCCTTTTGGACATTTGTCAAAAAAAGGAATTTAAATTTTATTTTTAGTCATTAGTCCACAAGATGAAGAGATCGTCCCTCCTTAGACAATTTTGCCTGGCCCTCTAGAGTGGCACCTATTCGACCCTCCTAGACAACTATATATAAAAGACTAGTTTTACCTACTTGGAGCATATCTATTTGACAAACAAGAAGTACGTATGAACCAAGCGAAGGAGAGAATAAAACAAGTCAAAGGAGATACAAAGCAAGTCAAAGTATAAGAAGAATATTCCTTGAAAACCTAATTTCAAACCTATTACAACTCACACGAGTGAAGACGCTGATATTTTTTGAAGTGACTATAGGCCAAATTTTGGTTCCCTTATTGCTGGATAGAATTTTTTTATGTTTGAGCATATTGGCGCAGAATTGACCAATATTGGATTTGAGTCTTGGAGGTGACTTAGAGGAGGGTTTCACTTGGTATATTAGTGATAGTTTGGTCTTGGCCTTGATCTTGGATATCTCTCATTTTGCTCTGATTCTATAAGAGAAGGGTTGTTGGATTTTCCCCTTGTGGGTTTTACCCTAGCTACCAGCCTAATTTTGGTGTCTCTTGTCTCATTATGATCTCTATATTTTCTGAAAAGATTGAACATTTGTATAATTACTTAATGAAGAAGACATAAGAATTAATAAGAAGACATATAATATTGAAAAGTAATTATCAAGTAGAGAAATTAGGTGTTAGACTTCATTACACTTGGTTTCTCAACAAAATATTGGGTGGAAAAACTGTATGAAAGAATTGTTAAGGGTGGAGGTGTTAAGCCCCTAGATTCCGTCATTCAGTTTGGGTGGAGGTGGTGAGCCTTTGGATTCCCCACTTGCTTCAAGGTGGATGTGTGAACCTTTGGGTTCCCTTATTTGATTGAGGGTGGAGGTACAAGCCTCTGGATTCCCTTGTTAATATGAGGGTGGAGGTATAAGCCTCTAGTTTCCCATATTTATTTGAGCGTGGAGGTGAGAGCCTCTCAATTCCCTTGTTTGTGGGTGGGGATAAGCCTCTAGAGTCCATGTTTCAGCCTGTGATGGTAGAGCTACAGTTATTATTGAGGTAGCTAAAGGGTGGAGATGGTGGACCTCTAGATTCCCTATGAGAAACTAATTGTACCAAGTATTTGATGGGTGCAAGAGGATGGTCTTTTTGGAGTCCTTGTTTCAACTAGCAACATTGGTTAATCCCTTAAGCACTCATCCTCAAGGTCTACAATTTGGCTCAGGGATGACTACTACAATAAAGGTTTGGTTGCAGTGTTTATAAGGTTTGATAGAGAGTTGAAGTCTCAATCTTAGTTTCCATACCTTTCAAATTCTAAGATAAGTGTTACTCATGATTTCACCTTTTTTCATTGCGACAAACACCCTCTAAAAAATTTTCTACACTCGAATTTTAGAGCTTAGTGAGGACCTTACGATCTATCATTCCATGTTCACTTCATGGTCAGTTGATGTTTTTCTAAGCATTCAACTCTTCTTCTCAGGTTCTAAGTGTCAAAGTTACTTTCTCACACATGTGTAGGTTTTAACCCCGTACATAAATTACCTGCATACGATTTCTAAAAAAACAGAAAATAAACAATGCGAAAGCATAACACATAAAACACATATACACAGAGATTTTCCCTTGGATCCCAAAACCGGGACTACCAACTTGATTTTTCATTATGTTCCTTTCAATGTTATAATACATATTTATACATGCTAAAGCATCCAATACCATGGACCAAAAACCATCACGTCCAAAACCATGGACCGAAAACCATTGCATCCAAAAACATGTGCGAAAATCATGCACAAAACCTTAGGTGGGTTCATCCAACCTAACATAAGTTCCAAAACCAAAATTTTCCAGGGCGCTGCCCTGGACCCCATAGAGTGGGGTTACCTGCACCCCTCAAACCCCCTATGACTCCCCTGCTATGCAACAAAAGGGGGGCTCCACCCCCCCTCCAACCCCCTAGTTAACTACGTGGGCTAGTCGTGGAAATAATATAACACAACCCAACATTCTCTCACTTGTTGTTTTCTTTCCATAGGGGGCCACAAGAAAGCTTAGTCATTTATCCAGCCCTGCAATGCCCATTGTTTCTCTACACCAAGAGAACTTC
>APFE031155847.1:508729-529354 GCA_000404065.3 Pinus taeda | reverse complement strand
CTAACTTGTCCCACAAATCCTTCGTCGTAGCTTCCCCTGATACATTCAACAATACTAAATCTGAGACACACAATCATATTGTGCTCTTTGCCTTCCGATCCAACTTCTTCCATTCTTCATCGAACACTCTTGTTGGTTTAGTACACAGATCTACCGCGATCCACTGATCTTTATCCACCAACAAATCCTCCATATTGAGTTTCCACATCTCAAAACTCTAACCATTAAATTTCTTGATCTCTATCTTTCCACTGCTCACCATCTTCTTTCACCGCCAAAATCGATCTCGTAGATCTCCCACTGAACGGGGTCTACCCACAGGCCCGAGCTAAACCCCTCAGCAACAAAGGCGTCCCCTTGAAGCCAAAATAACTCTGATACCAAATGTATGTTTTAACCCCGTACAGAAATTACCTGCATACGAATTCTAAAACACAAAAAATAAATAATGTGAGAGCATAACACATAAAACGCATATGCACAGAGATTTTCCCCTAGATCCCAAAACAGGGACTACCAGCTTGATTTTTCATTATGTTCCTTTCAATGTTATAATAATATTTATACATGTTGAAGCATCCAATACCATGGACCGAAAACCATCACATCCAAAACCATGGACCAAAAACCATCACGTCCAAAAACATGTGCGAAAATCAATGCAGAAAACCATAGGTGGGTCTGCGCAACCTAACATAGGTTCCAAAACCAAAATTTTCTGGGAAGCTTCCCTAGACCCCATACAGTGGGGTTACCTGCACCCCTGTGACCCCCCCGCTATGCAATCGGCGCAACGAAGGGGAGGTTCCACCCCTCCTCTAACCCCTTGGTTAACTACGTGGGCTAGTCATGGAAATAATATAACACAACCCAACAACATGCTCAGTCATTGATGAATTAATAAATGTACTTCTTTCTATGCAAGATTAGATAGGCACTGTGTAGTTCCTGAAAGTAAGGCTTGCACAATCTCTAGGAGTGGTTCTTGAACAATGCTCAGTATAGTAAACTATGAAACCTATGTCGACAATCAGTGCACACTCTCCATTGACAGTTTCCCTCTCACTTTGTTGCAATTTTACTACTATTCCTGTGAGTTTTCTCAACTAAAGCTTTTGCGCACCTTTTTTTTCACAAGTGTCTCTTTCACTTTCATGGTTATCATTTTTTTCTTGCTTTCACTTTAACAAGTGTCATTTTCACATTTTCTTACTGACACAAGTTTCATTTTGACTGTGTTCACAACTACATGTGTCACACTTTGGCATACTACCAAAGACATCTCTAACGAACTCTTCTACATTAGATGGTACTATATATCATGAGAATATGCACTAGAAACTTTCCTATATCTTAGTGCACTTTCTGATTGCACTTGACACTCTTGTCGCAACTTGTATTCTAACCATCTCAAAACTAAAATTCAATTGTCACACTTAGAAATAAGTGTCACTTTCCTGTCGTGTTAAGCTACATGTGGTTATTTCATGTACTATGCATCCTATCAATTTGTATTTGATGGGATTCATGTGCGTGATCCTATTTTGGAAATCGTTTGCATGTTTTTCCTCTCTTGTTCCATTGGTTCCACACTTAGCCATTTTCACGCTTCCCCTTGTCCTCACAACTTTCCTAATCAGTGGATGAGAGCATATAGAATTTATAGTCAAAAGTGGTGCATCCATTACCCTATGAAAATGGGCACTATGCCATCCTGAGGGCCTCCTCCTTCATAAGCCATTGTACAATCATGAATTTTAGTCTCTCAGTCTCCTTACTACTTACCTTTAAAAACTACGCCTAAGACTCAGTCATGCCTACCTCCCTAGTGCATGGCATAGTTATAGTGGACAATGTAGCCTCTCCTAGAACATTGTTGAAGAGAATTGTGCACATCCTTGAGCTTGCTCCTCAGTCATGGCACATTACATAATTTTAGTCAACAAACCATCAACCCTTGTCCGCTAGATTTGCCCACTGCTCCTAGCACATTCTCAGACTCCCTCTCTACTACACATTGCACATTTCTAGTAAGCAGTGAGACACCCCTAGACCACTGCAATTGAAAATTGTGTTATGATTTCACTCCTTCTCTCTTGGGAAACTGCAATCTCTAGGCCCCTAGTCACTTCCTCTAGCACTGCATACACATGCTTAACTATTTCTCTTTCCATAGCACAATGCTCATTTACAGTGTATAGTCACTCATATCTAGCCTCGTGCAACTGTGCAATGTGCCCTAGGAAGCCTCTCCCTCTCAACACTTACATAGATTCACCACAGTCAATGTCTTCCATGAGCAAAGAACAGGTAGAATAGAAGCTTTCTAAACTGATCTTGCCTTGTCATGGGTGAACTTCATCTGTGGATGTACCATCTCACCATGGCAAGGTAATGCTCAAGGAAGATGTCAAGGAGAGGATAAAATGAAGCACTTGCAGAGAAGAAGCACAAGGAAGAACCACTGTGAAGACCCTTAAGAAATATTGGACCATGACCGAGTGATGGCATCTCATGTTGCCTTGGAAGGTTCTAGTTCTGATCCAGATTCTTTGGAGGATGAAGATGGGGAACAAGAGAAGGTCCATCTAGAAAAATTCAAAATTCGTAGCAACAAAGAGAAGAGCTTGACATTGCCACATCATCATGAAGTTCAATGACATCATTGCCAAGTCATGGCATGTACAAGTGTCATCACAATGTCATATGTGTCAATGTGTCTTACCAAATTATTTGTGGAATGTAATTATATATTTTCAAGAAAATGAGAAAATGTAAATATGTGGAAGTCCAAGAGTCACATGTGGACAACAGAATCACTAGGAAAGTCCAAGAGCCTTGTAGAAGTTCAAGGGTCACTTGGAGGTCCAAGATTCATGCGGGAAGCTCAAGAGTCGTAGGGATAAGAAAGGTCATTCATCTTGTTATAAATACACCCTTATTACTTAAGCAAAGGGATTTTGGAGTCTTAGACTTTGGAGAGCTAGCCTTGGCTTCTCTAGCTTGGCATAGGAGACAAGATCATTCTTTCGAGAAGCAAGAAGTGACTTAATAATCCATTACTGGAGCTACTAGCTCACCATTGTAACTTTGTGCTTAGATCTTTCACTTAATTATCATAAGCTTGTTGAGCCAACACATTTTCATGCATGTATCATGAATAATGTAAGACTACTCTTTAGATGTTTGTGGTATATGTTGTTTTCATATGTACTAAGGAAATTGAACTAATTCATTGGCTTTGGTGCTTATATTGTTGAATGTGTGTTGCATTCACATTAATGATCGTTGTGTCTATGTGAACTAATTCTATAAATAGTTAACGAATCTTTCCTCCCTCTCATGTGCCTCTCTTAGGAGTAATATTACTTTCCTTCTAGGGACTCATTCTCTACCCACTCTCATGAAAGCCTCCTTTTACACATTGAAATTGGTGTTTCATAATGTCAACTTATTTTTGTTTCAAATGTTATGTTTATAATCTCTTATGTTACCCATTGAAGCTAAGACAAGCCTTTGAGTAATGGGGGTCAAGTTGATACTTCGGATGGGGCTCCCACTCCAAACGGTGTGAGGTCTAATTGGGACTTCATACTGGGGAGACCCCCTTGGTTGACGGATTTCCAGCACCGTCAACAACACCTTAAATGTTCGAAATATGTTTAATGTGTGGGCTTGAGGCCTGTATTGACCTTGATTCTCGGGTGGGTCTATAATAGAACCATTTTGATCGAGCTGAGGGAAGGGAAAAGCCCCAAATTTTCACATAATCACTTATGTCATGGGCTTGGAGTTCAGGGCTTATAGGAGAAAGGAGGCCTCAGCGTTATTTTCCATGCACTCAAGTGCCACAACCAAGTATTGGGAAGGTCTCAGCATTAGATAGGGAGTAAGCTAAGAAGCAACAAGAATTTTACCATCCTAGAGTAATTACCCTAGAGAATTCGAAAGGATACCAGGACAAACCATTCAAGATTGAATCATCAAGACAATGAGGCATTGTGGGGGATCCCAATATGATCTTTGTCAATGATTTCAGATGCACCCCCCATTTTTGGATGGACCCTGGTGAAAAATTCCCAAAGGTTTCAAATGGAGGCCAGGACAGAACTCCCAGGATTTAACTATCGGGACAAGGTGGCGTAGTGGGGCTAGTTTCCAAGCATTCTGCGAACTAGCATAGGACCTCATATAATATTGTATAACATGAAAATGTATTTTACCCCACAACAAAAGATTAGTGGGACCCACGACCATCATGGAAAGTCACGTGGCCTCAAAGCCACATGGCGAATGGAATGCATGACATGTGTCAATCAGATTTGGAGGTTTTATGGGGCTAAGTGGCCAGTAAATGGGTGACATGTGTCACACCCGGAGGGGAGCCGTGTGGAGGGTGATGTCACATTAATGGAAAGGGTCACTCACATCACCATGATGCCTTATCCTTGACAATTTCTTGTGGATTCAGGTGCAAGTCCACTTAGATATAATCCCTAAGGTGATGTGGTGTAGTGGAACCCACACACACAACTGTGAGGGAAAGTGACATAACACATGGAAAAATGGGTCCACCAAGAAGGTAACTTTATGCAATTTTCCAAAAGAACTCTTTGGTAAAGTCGAGATGGTAATCCAATGTGGCATTGTGACATGGCAGGTCCATGTAACTACTGCACTTCATCTGCAGTGATTTCTTGTGGTGTGTGGTGCTTTCCTATCGGGATTTTATTCCCAAGGCGAGGTGGCAAGGGGGCCTATAATGTCCTTTCCTAAATTATTTTGGAACGTGATTTATTTCTACATTTTGGGGGCTAATTTTGGTGAATATGGGGCCCATTTTATTTTTGATAAAATACTTAGGAGTTAGAAGCAAGTTAATTTTATATTATTTTGTTTTGTTAATGATATGTGGGGACCACCCATATAAGAAATACACACTCCCTAATCCAATGATTTGAAATGCATGAGAAGGAAAAAAAGATGGGAAGAAAGGCTCCACAAAAGTTATAAAAGGAAAGCAACACACTTCATCTAGCATTTTTGGCTTATCAAATTTGATTATGTTGCTCGAGTTGTTTAGCCGGGTCACTTGATGTTTAGCAAGAGTTTTCCAAGAGGAGAAATCACCCTTTCTTCGAGGGACTTCAAGTGCCACCCTAGAGAGGTTCATCCATTATCATCTGGAGGAGACGTGTAGAGAGAGTTCTAGCATTTGTATTCGGTTCGCCCCAACAATGCGTATTTTTGGAGGAAGTAGTAGTGGATCTAGTGTGGCCATTGCAACATTCTTCTAGAGGGATATTGTCGGGAGAAATTAGGAGAAGAAGGCTCAATAGATTTGTTGGCTATTGGGTGATTTTGAGGGCTAGAAGTGGAAGTAATATTCAGGAGTGATTTTGCAGACTCTATGGCCAGGGCAGAAGAGAGAAACTAGGCATACGTGGGAGATAGAGTTTCAGCCATTCGAGCTATTTCTTGCTGAGACAAATAAGGGAATTTTTGGTGGAGTTGATTGCTACATTTCAGGTGTCTGGGGAGGATTTTGTTGGTGGTTTTACAGACAACATGCTTCAACAGTTATTGGAAAGCGTAGGGCTTTTGGGGGTCGATTTTGGAAGGTCAAACCAAGCCAAACCATTCCTGGGTTTTTGAAAAGGAGCTCAAATCTAATTTTGCAGAATTTTTTGAGCAATGAAAGTGGGGTTTTCAACCATATCTTTGTAGTAGACATTACATAATTTTTTGGCGTAGGGCCATTTGGGGGTCGATTTTGGAAGGTAAAAACCAGGCCAAACTTTTTCTCGGTTTTTCTGGGGTTTTGGAAAGGACCTCAAATCTAATATTACAAAATTTTTTGAGCACTAGAGGTGGGGTTTTTAGCCATATATTTACATCAAATAGTGTAGAATTGTTAAGGACTACGCAGTGCAGCAGTTTTTCAGTTGATTGTAACTACGGGTAGTCATTGCTTCACCTAGGATTTCTACTTGGGTAGTCATTACTTCACTTGGGCTTTCTACTTTCCTTTGAGGCAAGCCTAGGTGCATTCCTTCCATATTTAGTACTCTTGCACCAGTTTATAATAAGATGTCTCAGTTGATTCCATATTTCTGATTGTTTTGGTTGTTTACTAAATTGTTTTAAAATTTTTGTGGTGAAAATTGTTATTTTCTTGTTTAACACTATTAGTTCCTTTTTGGAACATTACAGGCCCGCATAATGTTTGGAAGGGTTGAAAGGTGTCATGACCTAGTATGAGATGGTCGACAGCTGCCACATGGTGATAATATGGTGCATGACTTACAGGACCACGTAGGTGCCACATCCCAGGTTCAATGATGTGGTGAAACAAGAGAAGTCGAACTTTGAACGATCATATATTTTGATTTGGGAGTCACATTAAGCAAAATTTTATATCCTTGGAAAGGTCTCGAGGAGACAAACATAACAATGTCATTTTTTTTAAGTATTGGGGAAGTTGAAAAAAAGTTGAAAATTTAGACCCCATTTCCATAACTAGACTTTGGAGGCTGGGACAGTAGAGTAATTGCCTCCTTCTACCCTCAGTAGGGGATAGGGATATGTTGACAGTGTTGGATACCGCCAACATGCAAGAAGGTGTCCCCGATGAAAAGTCCCAATTAGACTTTGCATTGTTTATTATGGGAGCCCTTCCAGATATAAAGCTCGACTACCATATTCTTAAATATGTGTCCTTGCTTCAATGTTAAGCGTGAGAGAGTAATACACAGGTAATTTCAGTTTAGTAAGTGAATATGCCTCGTGGTTGTTTAGCTGCAGAATGTATCAAGGTTCTTCTACCGAAGGGAAAAATGAACCTTTTGAAGACAAGTAATAACGCTAATCTAGAAAAGACACACAAGCATGACATATAGATGAATCGTTGGACAACTAGCGAAATAGTTCATTTAGAAGCAACGATTTCTAAAACAGATACAACATGCTTTCAACAAGATAAGTACCAAAGCCACCGAAATAGTTCAATTTCTGTAGTACAAATGAAAACAACATACATTGCAAACATTCAAATAATAGTCTTACAATATTTATGACATACACATGAAAGTGTGTTGGCTCAGCGAACTTATGAATTAAGTAAAAGTTCTAAGATACATCAAGACAGTGAACACCACTAACCCCAATAGTGGAGTGTTAGAGCAACCAGTTGCTCCTCCAAAAGTACTATCTCCCATCTAATGCCTGGTGGGAGAAGCCAAGGTGAAAAGTCCTTTACATGATCACTAAGGGTGTATATATAACAACTGGGGTGACCATCACCTCCCTTGTGAATCTTGGACTACCCTCATAATTGTTTGACTTCTCAATGACCTTTCAACTTCCTACATGACTTTTCACATTACATAGATGACTCTTGGACTTCCACTTTACATTACATTACTCTAATATGAATTTACATAATCCACAAAACGATGTGGCACATGATGATTTATGACATGACATGACACAACATTGATGACATGGACTTCATGTTGGCATGGCAGTGACAAGTCACTCTTTTGTTCTGCTTTATTTGTGTCTTCTTGAAAGATGCACATGACCTTCTTCTTCCTCCTTATGGCTTGAAGATAGGAGTCTTCAATGAAAACTTAATCTCCAACTGTTGTCGCAACTAATGTCCCTTTGTCTTCTCTCTATTTATCAACTTGTTCTTGCATCTTGAAATGTGTCTTCTAACATGGTTTCTTTCTTCATCCCTTCATCACCATCATTTCATAATTTGATAGAATACCTGCGGCTAAAATCAACTCATGACAAGGCGACATCAGTGTGATAAAACCCCTAGTCTAACATGATGCATAACAATCCATCAACTGAGTTGGAACCAAGTGATGGGCTATGAATCAGGCTCAATTATTGCAAAATTTTGTAGCTCATGATGTCAGGGTCAAGGATCGAGCCTTGAGATTGCACGATGTGCAGTTCAAGTAGTCCAAGGCTTTTGATCTGCATAGTTGAGGGGCTTAAGAGGTCAAGTTGAGGGCTTGGGGCTTGATGTTTCCCACTACGTTGTTTCAAATGGACAAAGGTTGAGGGGTTGCGTAGTTGCATAGTTCAAGGGCTCAAGGTTGAGGCTTGATGCTTGAGACTGCGCAGTGCATAGAAGAGATCGATTCACAGCAAGGATTATGCAATTCTAGAGCTCAAGGGTTAGGACTTAGCCCTATGACTATGTTGTGCACAATTCTAAGAGGCAGGGATTGCGCATTGCACAGTGCCAAGAGGAAAGGCTGACGCTTGAGGACTGAGACTGTACAGTGTGGTGATCAGGAGGGTTGGGTGATGCCAGGTTGCTCGGTCGAGAAGTTTTCCAGATTTGACTAAGTCTGGGATCAGTGAAACCAAAGTAAATAGTGATAATACTTAAGTGTGATTGCACACTTAGAATACTTGACGGCACAACATATATCACCTAGAACACATGAACAACATACTTTCTTCAATGTGAAGACATTGCAACGGCTTACCCCAAGTGTGACACAAAACATACACTTTGCGACAATGATGACGGCACTTGTGTGATATTGCTTAAAACTTTGGAAATGAGTACGATACATTCTTACATGGAAAGAGTGACTCATTAACACAAATATCATCCCTTGAAATAAGAAAAAACCACATATATGTGATATATGCAACTTACATGTGCTAAAAGAGGACACTTTGATTTTCTTCAAAAAGGAACAAGAATATTTAGAGAAAACAAGCATGCAAACACTTAATGTTTGTGATGGCAGCATGCAAAGACAAAGTACGCTCTGGAATTGGATTTAGGCCAAAATTTTGGAGGGTGTTGGAGCAGTGAACACTTGGCAACACACTGGTAGAATTCTAGCTTCTCTGCCCTGGTTAATTCTTTCATGCAAGGTCTAGTTCTTTAGGGAGTATTGATTCATCATTCAGATTACCCTGGCTTCCCCACTTACCCCATGTATAAACATAGTCCCCTTTTATCGGTTGAACACAAACATAAGACCAACAATATCACAATGTTTCGAACCAAGAAAGGGTAATATAGTTCACGAGCTTTAGATTTTTAGAGTATAGTTTTTCATCTTTGGTGTTGCTCTGCTACCAGCAGGCCTGGACAGTACCTCGACCGAGTCACTTCAGGAACACAAACATTGCTTCCCTGCTAGTGAGCCTGGACAGTACCCCGGCGGAGTTGCTTGCTTCACCTCCCGATGCAAGAAGCCTTTCTCTTCTTTCACCATTATTTATTTATTTTATATATAGGACTGCGCATTGACACTTATTCATTTCATGGGCAACAAAAGGATCCTGACTTATTGAAAAAAGAGGAGGTTGTTACTTCATAGAAGTATATATAAGACCTCTTATATTGGTTTTCTCATTTATATTTCCCCCTTGTCCTTCTCTACTTCACTGGATAAGTGTGGAAAACACTGAAACATAAATAATCGAGTATGGGGATGAGGTTTCTAGAATAGACACAGACATCATGGTTTGACATAAGGCCTTCCTTACGCAAGGATTGTATTTTATGTCAGAACATCATCAACCAAAAGGCGTAACCAAGATGAAGAAGAAGGACTCAAGGTCAACCAAATGTTTCAGTGTCATAAGATTCTTTTCAATCCAACCACATACATTGGAAACAAAACACACTCATACGACACTTATTCACATAAACGAACAAAATAAAATATAAAGTTAAGCGAAACCAAAATAAGACAGAAAACTATGTACATAGGGTAGGGCACAACACTAGACTATTATTGAAAATATTGTTTCAAATCTTGGCCATTTAATCCAAACATTGGAGACGATAAATGTGATGGACAAGCTTCTCAAGAGAAACATACGGTCTGATCCACAAGGATTAGAACTTAATGTGTTTCCCCTTATCCTCATGGGATTTTTCCCACTTCAAGAGAAGACCACCCACACCAAATTCACTTTTCCCTGTAGACTTCTTGTCAAACCATCTCTTGATACGACTCTGGTGGAGAGAAATTTTTTCTTATGATTTCTTTATTTCTTCTTGTAGCTTAAGGAAGGTGTCTATCCTACTCTAAACTAAGAGGCAAGGCTATCCCTAGGATTCTTTCGAAAGTTGAAGGGAAAACAAGTAGATGTTTGATAGTAGGATGGCTTCTTTTCCACACACGAGGAAGTGAGGAGATGTATTCAGAGAAGGTTTTGGCATGACACAGTCATGCCATAAGGCATTCACCAAAGTAGAATACCAATTTCTTTGTTCAGATAAGATGGTATTCTTTGTTATGCGGATAAAAAAATTATTGGTTGATTTAGCAAGATCGTTTCCTTGTGGGTAATATTTAGATGAGTGTTTCAATACAATATCATTTTCCAATGCAAAATCATAAAGTTTCAATGATGAAAAATATGTTGCATTGTCAAAAACAAGTGAAATCGGAATGTCAAACCTGATAATAATATTTTGTTTAAGAAAGTATATGACTTCCTTAAAGTATCATTCATTTACTTGAGGGGAACCACTTCCATCCACCACATGAAGTAATCTATAACAGTGAGAATATAGAAGTGTTGCTTCGATGAGTGCAAAAAGATCTCACCGATAACATCTAGGACCCATTGTTGAAATGGTTCTTCTACATCGATGGGTTGCAATGGGGTGGTTGACTTATTTTCTTAGGCAGCACGTCTCTGATGGACTGGACACTTTTGGACATAAGTGTGAGCATCTTTGAAAAGTGTGGACCAATAAAATATGTCCCACATAACTTTTGTATCATTGTGTCACCCGCGAAATGTCCTCCAGATGGTCCTTCATGGAGGTAACGCAGAACCTTTTTTGAATCTAGTGCTTCCAAACATCTGAGCACGAACCCATTGTGGTGAATCTCTAAAATAACTCTCAATTACAATTCATAATGATATATATATATATATATTTCAATCTAATTTCCCTCTTCTGTCTTGCAGATAAGTGAGAGGGCAGAGTACCATGCTCAAGATATTGTTGCACGTTTGAGTACCAAGAGTTTGGTGTGTCAGTGGGATCAACACGTTCAATATTGTACATTTTAATCTCCTGCTCCCATCCAGAAGAATCATCTTCTAGCATGTTTACCGCTTTGGCTACTAGTTGATAAATTCCATGGCCTTTGATGGTGTGAACTGGTTTGAAATCAAGATCGTACTCTCTTAGAAATTAATTAACGGGGCAATGAAATACACAAAATATTATGGAAACATAAATACAAAAATGCATAAAACAAGAGAGACACATATATGCATGGTTCACCCAATTTTGGCTACATCCACGGAGAAATAGCTAGTCCTTCCTTTTGTGTTATCCAACAAAATGAAGAGATACAACCTACAGAAGATACATTGTGATAGTATTCATTGATGATATATTGATATATTCTAAGAATGAGAAAGAGCATGTAGAACAAATAGAACCAATGTTAAGACTGTTGAGAGAGCATCAGTAGTATGCTAATATTAGTAAGTGCAATTTCTTCCAGAGAGAGGTACATTACTTGGGACATGTTATTTCCAAAGAAGGTATAGTAGTGGATCTAGAAAAGATCAGAGTTATCATGGAATGGGAAGCTCCTAGAAATGTGGATGACGTCAGATCATTCATGGAGTTAGCAAGTTATTACAGGAGGTTAACCAAGAATTTCTCACAAATTTCCTATCCTATTACATCCTTGTAGAGGAAAGGAAAGAAAATAGAATGGATAGATGAATGTGCATCTAGTTTTAAGCAGTTGAAGTAGTTGCTTGCAAATGCTCAAGTTCTAAAGATTGTAGATCCAAATAAAGAGTTTGTGGTGTGTATAAATGCTCACAAGAGATGACTTGGTGAATTTATGATGCAGGAGGGACATGTGGTATGTTACAAGTCAAGGAAACTGAATGAGCACGAGCAGAATTATGTGACTCATGGTATTGAGTTGACAACGATCATTCATGTGCTGAAGATGTGGAGGAATTGCCTTCTTGGTAGGAAGTTTATATTAATGAGAGATCACATTAGGTTGAGATTCGTGTTTGACCAACCTAATCTGAATGCCAGGCAAGCTAGATGATTGGCTACACTCAGTAAGTTTGACTTCGAGATCAGGTACATTGAGGGTAAGGAGAACAAGGTTGCAAATGATCTTAGCAGAAGAGTGTTGGTAAATCACATAACAATTATGAGTTCATATGGGATAGATTTACAGGATCAAATCTTACAAGTAGGACAATAGGATGACAAGTACAAGGAGCTTAAGAACAGGTTACAGTAGCAAGGTGCAGGTGAATAGAATGTGGACTATCATCTCATGGCAAATGGTTTGGTGAGATTTAGGGACAAGATCTATGTATCGGACAATAGTGAGCTCAAGAAGCTTAACTTGCGGGAATTTCATGTTAAGTCATATTCAGGTCACTTGGGATATCAGAATACTCTAACAACTATGAATTTGTTCTATTATTTGCGGAATCTAAAGAAAGAGGTAGTTGATTTCATTGCAAGGTGTTCAAATTATCAACAAGTAAAAGCAGATCCCAAGCATCCAAGTGGTCTATTGCAACCAATTCAGATTCCGAAGTGGAAATGGGAGGTCATTTCTATGGATTTCATTACAAGTTTGTTGAGGACATCTAGACAACATGATTCCATCATGGTTGTGGTTGATAGGTTGACCAAGGTAGCTCAGTTCATTCCAATGAAGTCTACTAATTTAGCTAGTGAGGTAGCACATGTCTTCACCCAGGGAGATAGTGATATTTCATGGTATTCCTAAGAAGATTATATCTGATCGAGATGCCAAGTTCACTTCCAGGTTTTGGAAGGAGTTATTTATAAGTTTGGTAAAAATTTGGCCTTCAGTAAGACTTATCATCCGTAGAAAAAAGGACAGGCAGAGAGGTTCAATAGGTTTCTAGAGGACATGTTGAGGATGTATTTTATGCACCAACAAAGGAGGTGGGAGGAGTATCTTCCACTAGTTGAGTTTGCTCATAATAATGGGTATCAAGAGTCACTAAGGATGAGTCTGTTTGAGGCACTTTATGGGCAAAGTTATAATACTCCCATCAGCTAGAGTGATTCAGTGAACAAGGTATTAATAGGACTAGACATGTTGGCAGAGATGGAAAAAAATATGTAGGTTATCAAGAATAATATAAAGGCAACACATGACAGGCATAAGAGTTATGAAGATCAACACAGTGTGTTTAAGGAGTTTCAAGTTGGGGAGCATGTGTATTTGCACATCAAGTCCAAGAGGAGCTCCTCAAAAATTGGGTCATGTGCCAAGTTGGCACCTCAGTATTGCGGACCTTTCAAGACTGTTGAGAGGGTTGGACCAGTGGCTTACAGACTTGCACTTCCTCTGACAGTGAAATTCCATGATGTTTTCCATGTGTCATTGCTTAAGAATTATGTGCAAGATGATGATCATGTGATTGATTGGTCTATATTGAAAGTGGAGCCAGAAGGAGAATTCCAGTCAGAACCTCAATGCATATTGTAGAATAAACAACTCATGCTTCAGAACTAAGAAATCAAGCAAGTTAAAGCGAAGTGGAAGCACTTTGGGCCTGATCAAGCTACATGGGAGATGGTTGATCAAAGGAGGGCTATGTATCCTTCATTATTTTCCAGTTGAGGAAGAGATTTGGTATATGTATATATTTATGTATGGTTTTTACTGTAAATGTCGCGGAGTTGTGTTATAAAGCTCCAATAAGTGATATGGTTGTCATGTTGGTTTTTATTTTCAGCAGGTTCATTGTAAATACTGCATTGAGCTAAGTTATAAAGCTCCATGGGTTGTATGTTTTAGGTTTTCAGTAGTCTTGTTGGTCATAGGTTTCACAGAACACCGAGGATGGTGTTCCCCTAAGGGGGAGGGGTCTATAACAGCCCCAGGTTAAAATTTCATGTAATAAAGTTAATAAAGGAAAATAAAACCAAGGTCATGGGACATGTATTCCAAACTTAATGTTGGGAAAAACATCCTAGTGGGTGTTCATTTGGTTTATTATGACTTAGTGGAAATTGGCAAAGGCATTAACAAAGGTAGAGTGGCATTTATTGCATTTTATTTATAAAAATAAAGGAAAATAGGAGAAAAGGAAGATGAAGGGTCAGATATTTGCATGAGAGGAAAATTGAAGGAAAATAGAGGAAATTGAAGAAAATAGAGACCTCAACAATAAAAAGGATTCTAAGGATCAGTTGACAACCTTTTGTTAGTTTTAGCTTGGAGCTCTCTCTATTCTCTCTTGTTATTGCACACTTAGAGCATTCTTAGAGCACGCTAGTAATGGAGAAAGGAAATCAGAGGAAGACAAGAAGGAAAATGAAAGCAATGGACAAGCAAGGAAAAGTTGGATCAAGTAGCTTCAGCGAGAATACTTGCATGTAATAGGTTGCATGTGTGATTTCCTAGCGGGTTTGTGAATGCATGGTATGTGCATGTGTATATGTGATTCTCGTGTTGTCATTGGCATGGGTTTTTCCAAGTGTGATAGTGGTTTCAGTCTTGCCTTGCCATTTCCGGATAGCCATGGTGTGATGGGGTTCTTTTATTTGGTTGAGCTTTGGATCATCAGATGGTTTTGGAACTAGGTGAGGTGGTCTCAAGAAAATTTCGATACGGCCTAGGAATCCCTTCAATGATTTTAGCAGGATTACAATAAAACCTGAGGGTGGAGACAAGAAAATTCCTCAAGGTATTGGTGAAGAAATTTTGAGGCATCGAAGCTTATTTGGGATTAGTAATCCTTTGATCATATTTTGCAAAATTATGGTAAAGACTAATGGTGGAGGTGCTTTAATCTCTGGGAAGCATTGGTCATTTATGCATTGGTTTGCTCATGTGATCTCTTGATCGGTTTTGGTGGGATCGCGGGAGCATGAGGATGGAGGTGGTTTAATCTCCAGGAAGTCGTAGTTGTTTATGTCTTGAGTCTCACATTCATGCTTGGAATATGGCATGGGGGTGATTAGCTGAAAGAAAGATTTGGTTCAGCTCAATCTATGGTTGGGTGGTTGGATTTTGCATATGTAAATAAGAGTTCTTTTCCTATTGTATTTCATGGGTACTTGTGTTTGTTATTATGTGGCTTTGATGGTTGTTCTGTCATGGTTATTATTCTGGTTATATGTTGGTTATAAGCATGGTTCTGTGACAGGTTCTAGTTATGGCTCTTGATATGTTTTGATTAGTTAATGAATGGTTAATGAATGCATGAGATAACAAATGTTATTGCGGCTATTATGAGAGGTAATTAGACCTTTTTTATGACTCTTAGATAAGTATCAGACCCTAATGTTCAAATATGCATTCACGGCCTGTAGATTACATGTTCTCAATATGTTTGATGAAATAACTGTCATGGTTAGGCCTGGATAGGTCAAGCCTTTGATCAAATTTTGTATGAATGGCTTTGTCTTGAGGTTAGTTATCATTCTAGAAAGTCTTAATGAGTTCTCGGAAGTGTTCTAGAGGCTAGCCTGAAATCGTGGCTTAGAATCCAATACCACACCCTCTGAATTAAAGAATTTGGATCACAACTACACATTGGTAAGCTTATGCATGCAGTTGGAGGCCCTCAACCACATGGAGGCCTTGTCATGCATGCATTTGGGGGCCCAAGTAAAAAAAAAAAGGCATTCTAGCTTAGGATTTGGGCACTGGGAGTGGTTGTTTAGCTCCTAGGCATCATGTAGCTCTTGAGGAAGGTTAGTAAGGTTTCAGTTTGTTGATTCTGATTCCTTAACTGTACTTGGGAGGTTGAGTGAAGTCATAGTAGCCCTCAACTCATGTTTACCCCCGCAAGCTGGTGAAAGTGGGTAAATGTGGGAGGTGGCATTATAAGTTGCAACATGCCACATGACCTTCTAGAGATAATTCTTTGAATATTTCAATCACAATGTATATGGTATAGATTCTTTTGCAGATAAATCAAGCCTCAAACCTTCAAGAATGGATACCATTATGCTTAAATTGTTTGGATTCCCATATTTTCTTCTACATGATCTACTCTATATTCTTTAGTTGTGAAGTAACTTGGTGTCTCTTGTGCACATTCAACAACAAGGCAACTCTATTCATATATTTGATGGAAAACTTGAAATAAGGAACACTTCTATCAACATTGTCATTATGACGGAAGTGGATGATATGGGAAGTTGAAAGGGGAATTTTCTTGTGCACAAAATCATGCATACATCTCTCACCACAATGAAGATACATTGTCATCTAGTCTCTTATGTCATGTCGAATTTGCACACATTAATTATGACACCCTTCATTTGTTAAAAAATAATGTTATTTCTAGTTTGCCTACTATTCCTAGTAAATTGAAGCAATGTGAAGTGTATATCATTGGAAAACATAGAAAACATCATTTCTATGATTCCCCTTCCATAGCAAGTAGAAAAATCTTTTGATGCATTTAAGGAGAGAATCATTACAACTCCAGTTCTTGCACTTCCTAATTTAAGACAACCATTTGAGCTACAAACAAATGCAAGTGATTATGTCATGGGAGCGGTCTTGATGCAAAAAGGTAAGCCCATATGTTACCATTCTGAAACTTTTAATGGTGCAGTAGTTAACTATCCTACTTATGAAAAGGAACTGTATGCATTAGCGCAAAGTGTGAAAAAATGTAAACACTATTTGATTATAAAGGAAACTATTGTTTTCACTGATCATCAACCATTGCAATACTTGCAATCACAAACTAAGTTATAGCAAGTGAGACACTTCAGATGGATGGGTTTCTTGCAACAATTCCACTTGGTGATAAGGTATAAGAAAAGTATCTATAACAAGGTTGTTGACATGCTTTCTAGACCAATTGTTAGTGCTTTAGTTATTCTTAAACATAATTCTATAATGCATGAGAGATCTGTTGAATAGTATGCTTTAGATGATGAATTTAAAGATGTATATGCAACTTTGTGTCAAAGCAACCAAGTAGAGGAATTGGATTACCATGTGCATGATAAAATTTTGTATCATCTTGGCAAGTTATGCATTCCACAGGGTGAAAGAGTCAACATTATAAGAGAAGTGCATACTTCTCTTATTGCTGGTTATTTCGGTGTAGGTAAGATGATGGCACAATTACAAATGTATTGTTATTGGCCAGGAATGAATGAAAGTGTATCACAATATGTAAGAGGATGTTCTTTATGTGCTACAAGTAAGCATAGAAATAGAAATTTAGGATTGTATACTCCACTTCTAGTTCCTTCCCATCCTTGGGAAAGTGTTTCTATGGACTTTGTAGGAGGACTGCCCATGTCTAAAAAAAAACATGATTATCTTTATGTGGTGGTGGATCATTTCTACAAGATGTGTATTTTGATGCATTGCAAGAAGCAGGTTATAGCTGAATAGATTGCATAAATGTTATTTCAACATGTATGTGTATATTTTGGGTTGCCCAAATCCATTATTTTTGATCGAGATTCTCCATTTGTCGAGAACTTTTGGTCAAGCTTATAAGGACTCATGGACACCAAGTTGAAAAAGAGCATAGTATTCCATCCACAAACGAGTGGTCAGACAAAAGTGGTGAACAGAATGGTAGTACATCTTCTTTGTGTTTATTGCAGTAAACATCCTAAGCTTTGGGATGAACACTTACACTACATTCAACATGCTTATAATCGGGCAAAGCATTCATCGGCCCAAACATCTCCATTTGAGGCATGCTTTGGTTACTTAAAAAAATCTCCTTTAGATTTTATCTTTGGGAAGAATGTTGCTATTGATGGTCATAGTAACATTTATAAGGCCAAGCGGTTCATTGAGCAAGTTCAATTGGTGCATCAAATGGTTCAAGAATAGTTGGAAAAGAGTCAAGCCAAGTACAAGACAAGGCATGTTAGGCATCATGTTGACCACAATTTCCAAGTTGGAGATGAAGTTTTGCTTTACATTAGCAAAGAGAAGCTTAAAGGAGAAGGCAAAAAGCTAAAACCAATAAGTTATGGACCTTTTAAGATTCTGGAAAAGATTGGTAATAATGCCTTCCATTTGGATTTGCCTCCTTATATGCAAATGTTTGTTGTTAATGTTGATAATTTGAGACTATATGAGCCTCCTTTGGTTGATGATCAAGGAGAGCATGTTTAGATTCTTTCAATAGAATATTTCTCACCATAATTTCTTGAAGAATTGCAATTGGATACCATCCTTGAGAGAAGGACAAGAACTTTAAAACGAGGGAATGTAGAGTACCTTCGTGTTGGTCTCAAAGGAACAAATCCAAGAAAATCTAAATGGATTGAGGTTGGAAGGGTGAGGGAATGGTAGCGTCATCTATTTGTTGATTGAAAGTAGTCTTTTGGAGGTCCAAAAGCTTCCAATGGGGAGGAGTGATCCAAGGGATCAGTTTAGTGCTCAAAATTAAAAGTGGTCAAAAATGGTCGAAACTGATACTATTGGATAGATCTCTGCAATATTAATCCAACACAACTTGTTTCACTCAAAACCGATATCGTATGTTGTTGATATCGTGTTCTGATCGAATTGCCAAACACCTAAAATTAAAAGTTGAAGTTGCAGGTACACCCAGTCACCAATACTTATGTTGACTGGGCATGACTATGTTTTTGTGGGCCTATGGATGATTAGCACTTGTCTCGTTGTGATTGGTTGTGAATGGTGTGTTATATTTTTCTCATGGTTTCATTTATATGGACCAATTAGAGAGAACCACGTGGGCCAATCAATCGCTGCCACGTGGCCTCCTGATGGCCTTACAAAATTTTGGTATTTGGCCAAGTCGAACTCCACCGAATTTGAACACATGATCTCTCATCTGATATCAAGGCTCTCCACCATCCCACCTATCGCGTTACTTGTTAAACGATGGAGTTGAGCTTTAATTTAAGGTGTGGAGGAATATATATTTAAAATGGGGTCGAGGCTAAGCCCCAGCCCTAGTCACCGATCCTATGAGGGTCCAAGGGTGGGACCATGGGTCAAGGCTTATTCCCAGCCCCATGGTCATAGCCCAACACCATAAAGCCATGCATCGAGAGCTCAAAACAGAAATGCAGGCAGAGATATGGAAAGGGGACAGCCCTAAGAGCCAACCTGGTGTCACATGACCCTTCACGAAACTAGGAGCACAGGCACGGAGGGGGCCAACCCTGGGCTACATGTGCACCCATGCAACCATGTTGCAACGGAAAATGGGTGCCTTTAACCCAAGACATGAGAATAAAGGCCTACAACTCGGTCCTATGTGCAACCATGTAACCGAAATTTTCGGAATTGGGCGTCAATGGGAAGTTTAACTGTCCTACTATTTCACTCGTCAAGCAGGATTGTAGGTCATATTTGTGCGCCAGTTCCGAGTTTGGGGTGCTCAAGCTAGGTTTGGGCTGAATTGGAGGATGATTAGCTATAGAATTGGGTAAAAACTTGAAACATGCATAACTTTCTCAATTTTTGGCCAAATGAGGTGCAGAAAGAACCCAAATGGGGGTTTTTGATAGTTTTGGATCCATTGGAGACATCAATTCTATTTCCTGAGCATTGTAAAGCCATGTAAACAAAATTTTCAGCACTTAATGAAAGAGGCCCTGTATTGGAAGCTAGACCACGAGATGTAGCCCAGATGAGGGGTGAACTCCTTTATCATGTTTTGTGCTACGTGTTTAAGATATGGTTATTTGTCTCTGTTTGGCTATAAAATTTGGTTAAAAATAACTTGTTTATGTCTTTAGTAAATTGATCCATTGCACAAAACACATATAAATTTTACTTGCAATTTGATCAAATCTTCAAGTTTTCAATTATAGATCATCAATATAAGGAAGCAAGTCCCTTGTCCCACAAACAAGGGGGTTTCATACACTAATTTGGTGTTTGGATTGGTCATCACCTTAAAATAATAATAATAATATAACATGTATTTTATTTATTATCACACTAAGATGTGTTAGGTGTACTTGTTAAAAGATAAATCACATGTTTTTTAATTTTTCAAAAAAATTCTTGTGTCGATCCAAAATGAAGAACAATCACATATTACCAATATTTTAATAATAATGGAAAGGAGTATACATGTAATGAATTTGAAAAATATCTTTTCCAACATGGGATTCAACATCAAACAACAATTCGATAATCATCAACAGAATCGTGTAGCTGAAAAATGAACAAAACTCTGTTACATATGGTTTCTTCCATGATGATATTAAAAAATCTGAAATTGATGTTTTAGGTAGATGAAGTTCTATGTACAACAAACAATTGAGTTCATCTCATGCTCTTGGGAACAAGATTCCTTATGAAATGTAGTATGTATGTATTTATTTGATGAGGCATCCTAGTGTCTTTAGTTCCAAATGTTGTGCCTTAATTCCTAAGGAGAAAAGAAACAAGCTTGATGTAAGGAGTTGAAAGTGCATCTTCTTGGAGTAATCAAATACCACCAAGGCATGTCATCTATATGATGCAATAAAAAATAAGTTCACTCTTTCCATATGTGATTTTTCTTGAATCCCCCGAGAATGAAAAAATTGAGTGACAACTTAATCATTTAGATAGATTCACCCATGTTAATATATATCACATTCTTGGAGGGTTGAGGGGG
>APFE031155847.1:498109-508590 GCA_000404065.3 Pinus taeda | reverse complement strand
ATCTATATAACCTCCTTTTTAAACATCATCTCTCCATCTAGGAGAAGTTTCAGTGACTTCATCAAAATAGGAAGTTTAATTGGATGATGTCATTGAGATTATTGAAGGGTTGGAACTTGATGGAAATGTAGCATCATCTCAATTAATGAAGCAACCTAGACCCTCTCATAAATGTCAAAAGGGGCTCATCAAGTCACTTGAAATTTTTCATCCTAATGAAGTTAGAAAGACAAGAACCATGATTCTAGAAGACACGATGGAGGTGATGTAGATAATTCAGATTTAGGTTACTTGGGTGATATAGATGATATGGATGTTTCATAAAATTGTGAATTGAATTTATCTACTAAATTTGAATCAATTTAATTTAAAGAAGCTAATTCTCATAATGAGTGGATATAATCCATGCAATAGTATGATTCTGTCATCAAGAATGGAATATGGTATTCGGTGGATCCTCTATTTGGAGCCAAACACATTAGCTACAAGTGGGTCTAGAAGAATAAGCACAAATCAGATGGCTCAGTCAACAAGCACAAAGTGAGGCTCTCATCGTAAAATAATTTACATAGAAATAAGTTATTGATTATGGAGAGGCCTTCCCCCCCCCCCCCCCCAAAAAAAAAAAATGGGCCACCATTCATACTCTATTTGCCTTGGGAGCATAGAATGGATGGAAAATTGATAAAATAGATGTGCAGACAACTTTCATGAATGGAGACGTGAAAGAGATTGACTTCATGTCTCAACCAAAAGGTTTTGTTGTCAAGGGTCAATAGCAAAAAGTGTGTAAACTCATCAAATCCTTATATGACTTGACGTAAGCACCAAGAGCCTAACATGAAAAGTTAATTGAGCATCTTCTCAAATTGAATTTCAAGCACTTAAATCTTAATGATGCAACTCTATTTTTCAAGAAAGTTGGAAAATTTGTTGTTTGTGTGTGTAGGTGATATATTGATAACATGGAACAATGAAAGCTATATTACATCCATAAGGAAATAATTGAAGAAAACCTTTGAGATGACAAATTTGGGACACCTTCACTAGTACTTGGGAATTAAAGTGACTCAAAATCCAAAGTACATATTTATCTCACAAAACAAGTACATTGGAGAATAGTTGAACTAGTTTGGCATGGTTGAGTGTAACCCTCTCTCTTCTCCAATGGAATAGAATTTGAATCTCACATCAAAAGAAGGGAATGAATTTTAGGATGCAACTAAATACATACAACTTGTGGGAAGCCTTATCTAACTTACCACAACTTGACCAAATATATCATACATTATTGGGATTTTTTTTTAGGTTCATGCAAAAACCTTATGAAGGACATTGGTCTGCTACAATAAGATTTCTAAAATACTTCAAGTGAACTCAAGTATAGCAAGGAGGATGACTTCATTCTAATTGACTAATTTGATTAGACTTTGACAGGGATAACCAAAATCGAGTGTCAACTTCGAGCAATCTCATCAGTCTTAGATTGAGAGTTGTTTCCTAGAGATCACACAAATAGTCAATTCCAACAAATTCAACGATAGAGACAAAATATATGGAAAACGTAGCAGCAACAAAGGATATTATGTATCTTAGGAAAATACTTGAATATTTCTAGGAGAAACAAGTGAATTCTACTCCTATTTTGGTTGAAAATACTTTTTGCAATTAAGTTGGGTAAGAATCTCAAATTACATGAACTGACCAAGCTTATCAACACAAAGTACCATCTAATTTGATATCATGGAGATGCTAAGACTATTAATTCAAGACAATTCCTCAAATGAGAAAATTGCAAACATATTCACCAAAGAGTTGGGAAGAAAAAACTTTTAAAAGTTCAAAATGATGCTTAGACCCACAAACATCCCTAACTAAGCACACCCAACTTGGGATACGGGCAAATGTAGAATGTAAGTTGTGCTTTATGTCTATCACCAAGAAGTAAGGCTAGAAGGTCACTCAACAATACCCAAAGCAATTGTATACAAATGAAGGTAATCCCCCTATGCTCTTATCAAATAAATGAAGAAATCCCCATCAATAGCATGTATGATTCCCTTTGGATTTCATAACAATCAGATTTTCTCCATGTTAATAAATGTATATTCTTAGTCTAAGGGAAATGGGGATGGACGGAACTTGAGTAATGCTAATTTAAGGCATGGGAAAAATAAGGCCCCAAAACTTTTATATATCTCTTACAATAAAAATATTACCCATACCTATAGTGCATAATTTCATGATCAAATCTAGAGTCACAATGCTTAATTAATAATAGTAGGATGTGCCAAAGGCAATCTGTGAGGCAATGGATCTGGAGTACATCAGAAGTTCTACCAGAGTACTCCAAATTAACAATACTCTAGTTATAAAAGTCAAAGCACATGACAATTACCTTGGATAAATTACCTCATGTCACATTCCAATAAGAGGTCCTTATAGTGGATCTTCCCCTAGTATTTTGTATGTGTTTGTCTAGAGAATTCATGGATAAACTAGGAGGGTATCTAGCCATGGACTACTCACACATGATAATTCTAGTAGGAGACAAAAGAAGAAAAAAAATATTCATTGAAATGAAAATAGAGAAAAATTATGTAAACTTGACGAACTTGTAATGGTGAAGATCAACAAGGAGGATCTTACTACAGAGGATATACTCCTTGCCAATGATCTCCATTATTCCATGATGTATATTGGAATGGGTATGTACTTCCATGAATTCTCAAATCTAATTGCTTGGATATAAGATGACTTGAAGCTTTATAATAAAGATGTGATCCAACACATGCCCTATTATATTAATCTGCTCATGCCATATGCTAATCCTTTCCAACAAAATCAAACACCATCCCTTACTACTGTTGGGGGATTAAGGATTCTCAACTACGAATAAAGAGTTTCTATTTCTCCTACATGAATTTTTTTATATCTAATCAGGCATTCAACTTGGGTAGCTAACCTAGACAAATATGATCTTTGAGAGGAGTTTGATCCCATTCACCATTGAGATTTTCTATTTTGTCGAGGTTTAGTTTCACACAATTGAATGAAAGTAATATGCTCCCCCTCATCTGGGGCCTACTACAATGGTTGATAGCTTCTGGAGTAACCAATCCTAGCTTATGTTATTTTTGTGAGCAAGTCAGTATAGCTGGTCTTTATCTATTGCATTCACCTTCCAAGCACTCCCTTTCACAAACCATTTGTTCTCAATTAATCCCATGACAATTCATCCAACCTTTAGGTTAGCATACCTAGGCCTTTTGATAGATGAGTAAAGCAAACCTACCCTGCCTAGTTTGGCTTAAATAATAATAACCCCATTCACAGGTTTGTACCTATGATCCTAGCCCCAACTTGTTATTCAAGGGAATGTTAGATACATAATCTTTAGAGATCTAGGTATGTAAATATTAAAATAGGAGTATAAGATTCATGAGTGAATGTTAAGAGTTATTAATAGTCTTGGAAGATGAAACCAAGAGTCCTCCTTAATCTATTTATGTATGTCTCACATTAATGAAGAAAGTATAATTTGTAGATTTCCCATCTTACTCACAAAAAATGTAAATATATGAAATCACAATATCACTCGCACAATGCTCTTTTAATTGCATTCACTCATAAAATTAAAGTAATATACACATTATTTGTATTATTTAGCTGAAAATGTGATGCATGAATTTATAATGCCACTTTATCCTCATGGGTACAAGGTTAGACTGCAAGTAGGGGTAGTATCTGGTCTCATGTATGGGATAAGGTTTGATTCTACTAGAGAGCACATGACCTCACTCAATGACCATAAGGGAAACTCACTTTTTTGTCATAATATCTAGGTTGAAACCACCTTTTGGTCCTTTGGTCAGACATAAAACTACTTCTTATTTGATAAGTATTTTCCATTCTTAGATGTAAGCAAACATGTTAACTTCCCAAGACTCAAAGGAATCTAGCATGAGTCGAAGTTTCCCCCATTACAACTCACTATTTGGTCATTTTCAGGTTATGTGGTTTTCCTTGAATAAAGGTAATGAGTCAATCCACATTTACATATAACAACCAATGATGGATGTCCTCATTGTTGGTTGACAATTGAGTTATGATAGGTTTTACCAACTTTGAAGGAAAAAAATGCTACTTTCAAAACTTTTTATTATTATCTTGCATTCATGTGCAACCAATTTATTGTTGAAACATCACTAATTAACATAACATATATTTTGTAAAACATAGACTTTAACCCCAATCAAACCCAATTGAAATGTAATTTGAATAAATAACATAAATCCATCATAATCAAAGGTTAAGTTGAGCAATTTTTCTAATTCCTTTTTTTTAACAAGAACTGGAGGATTTATACTAAGCATAAATTTTCAATCGAATCACATATAGAAGATACATTGAAAAGAACGATATAAGGAATATTTTCTCTAGTGATTCTAAATGTAAATGTTCACCAAAGAAAAAACAATATTTCTTTCAAAATAATCAAGGGGAGAGATCCAGCTCTAAACCTTCCATGACTTGATCTTATTTCTGCTCTAGTATAAGAGTATATGCTTACAAATTTCATGCACAAAATGAGGTAGAAACAAAACATGTCTAAGAATTGAGTGAAATTTCCCCCCCACTAAATATAAGGGAGTAGTGTTTGTTGGGAACCATAATTTCAAACTTCTCTTTCTATGATCTTTCCTACCTCTTGTTAATGGAGGGGAGGAATGTGGATTTGTTTTCAAAATATCTATAAAAGAAGGATAAGTAGAGCGTCACTCGCACTCCTTGATCACCTTTTTCAACTATTGATTCCTCCTTTTATAGATCTAGGTCCTTTTCTTCTGAAGTTTCTAAATTTACTCCATTTGGATTCACATCTTCATTATGAGTATTATTCTCTGTTTACACTTGATTTGAAGTTTGCATGTCAGGTTGGAGGTCTGGATAGGATCTAAATTTCTACTTTGAACTATTATTTTGAGAATATTTTATAAACAAATCCTCATCTTGATCCTCTTGAGTTTGCAAAGCTCCAAATCTGTTATCGGAGTAAGTAGACAGGAATCACTAAGGCCTAATGATTGGGTGAACTTCCTTGGACTACTATTTCTTTCACTTTCTTGAAACTTGTTTGAATTATTCCTGCACATTATCTTTCTAAGGAATTGTAACTATCTTAGAAAGTGGTTGAGTTGCATAAGCATCAAGAGAATTTTTGGAAAAGTGTCCGCATTCATGGTAGAAAATATGTTTGAAAGGATCTTTTTCTATAATGAATGGTCTAAAGATGGCTCCAACCCTCCAAATTAGGCTAAATTACCTTAAATGGTCCCTTTTCATTATCTATTTCCACATAATTTCTAAGACATGTAAAAATATGACCCTTAAGATTGGCATGAGTAATATAATGCCTACTCTTATCACCAATAGTTTTGAAAAAACCATCACCCCATAAAATAATGGGAAAGAAATGTAATCTAATCTAAACAAGGGTAGAAGAAATATCCATGTCAATGTGAAAGTCAAGATTCTAGTGGGGAAGAAACATTCCTTTGGATCCCATGAAGTAGGGGCCAGACTAGGAGATCGGGTCTTTTTCCACTTTGTTTTCAAAAATAAAAGATAAACTAATTTCCATAATAAAGAGTAGCAATAGGTTTATGATCCCCCCAACTTGTAAAAGTGAATTCCTCCATAAAGGTTGGACTCATCCAAAGGCCTATAAAATTATCGACTAAACCTTTCTCTTTCAACATTGTGATATTCCTTTTTACACTAGAGCACCCTAAGTTAAGAATGGGGATGGATATTTCCTTTTTGGCAAGTTTGCTTTTCTTAGGACATATCTAGACACCTAAAGAAGATCCTTTGGGAATAGAAGCATGAGATTTTGCATTAGAGGATGGAGGACCACCAATTGAAGAACCAATGAAAAACCAATCCATGTAAAACCACACTAATCCCCCACTACAGAAGAATAGAGTGCTTCCTAAAGTGTGTCCAACACAAGGAAAAGGAAGCTTGGGCAAGCCTTATCCAAGGAGTTAAAATCCCATATCAAAATAAATAGGAAAAATCAAGAAGATGGACAACCAGAATAAGTAAATTGAAGGCAACACATAATTGAACATAGATCTTTCCATGAGATATGCTAAACTTTGGATGTTGGAAGTGGCTTAATTGGACAGAGGTGTCAAAATAATGACTAGGGAAACACTAGCGGCTATAGAAGCACTACCTCCAACTCCTAATTTTCCTACAAACAAGATGTAAATTGATTATTAATTTCTTATTTTTTAACCTCTAATATTGCTTTACATTTTGGCAAACATCTCCTTTCGTAAGATCTCGGTTTACTTAGAAGTGATGAAGCATAGTGACAAGATATACTTATCACATTATTTCTTATTTTATTATTTGTAAATAGAAATATTGACTCTTCCTTTGCATTACTATGCACACAACTTATTTTATTTGTGGGGTTTATGCTCCTCATTATAATACATGAACATTTTTTCACCTATTTTTATGTTGGGTATCTCAATCTCAATTTCTCAAATTAATTCGATAGCGTTCCTATTATTTTTTCTTTTGCTACTCTTAACTACATTTTCCTCCAACCTTAATTGTCCATGAGTTATCTCAAACATATACAAGTTTGCTAACAAGTCAAACACCAAAATTTATCAATCTGCAACCTGTATTATACGGACAATTATTTGAGAAAGTATTTTAATAGTATTCAAGAGTTGATATGGATATTATTTAATGATGTAAATATTATTTTCCATCACTATTATGAACATATGTATTATAGTTCCAATATTTAAAAAAATATTGGATAAAGTATCTTGTTAACATGTACATAATTAATTTAGTTTATTGTACATGTGGTAAGTTCTATTATTGATGGGGTGAAACCAATTCCAAGTGGGAAAACACATGTCCTTACATGCAGATCAGGGATTAACACTTGCAAGTGTTTTGATCTTGGTTTGTTTGCATGTGGCATCACACCCCAACCATTAAACCATTGTTTGATAAATAAAATGATCTTATGTTCTGCCATCATAACCATTATTTTTTCTTTATTTTCTAAATAAATAATCTCTTGAGACCTAGAGAACCCTAAAGGATTCTTCCCCGCATTTATGTATGGAATCTCTATTAAATTTGATAGAATAAAATAGTTCATTTAACCTAGGGTTATTCAAACTAGGCACCACTTATTATAGAACTAGTGAAACAACTAATAATATTAGAAACAACCAGTTTGAGCAAAGATTAACCATGAACAATAGAAGTACCATTGACAAAAGATGCCCAAGAAATAATGTGACATTCCTTTATCAATTCTGTTTTGCACGTTGATGCTTTTCCCTTTAAATTCTTGAGAAGTAACTGCACCAATTTAAGGTTTTAATGGTTAGAACCTTGACTTTTCTCTATTACTTAGTAAGGAAGTCACATAAGGATTTATCCTTCACTCATGCAATTGTGAAATTTTCTTTTATGCGTTGATGTCTTTCCATTTTAATTTCCCACAAGTAGCTATATACTTTGGATTTTGAACAATTGGGCCCTTGACTTCTCTATATAGCTTGGAAACCTTTTTTTCCCGTGAAAAGAAATTCATACTTTCATTCAATAATAGATAATAATAAAATACATCTTGTATATACACATTGTAACATGTGCACTCTCCTTGGATCTTCCCAGATCCATGTGTGGCATACATAAGTCATAAGTATATGCCTAAAGCATAACAGCTAAAGACCAAATGGCCCATAATAATGTACATACAAAGTAGTGAAAAAAACAACAACAACAACAAAAAGTAAATAATGGGGTAGATCAAGAAACATTGATCTTCCTCTTCTTTCCTTTCTTTTTATGGACATGCTGCCAAACCCCTAGACTAGTGCCAACTCGAACCAAAGCCAAAGAACACTTGAATATCTCCAGAGGATGATCCTTATTCGAGTTTGAGCTCTAAGATACATGGAAACTTTAGTCACACGTAGATTGATCTTCCTCTCTTGCAATTATAGCAAGCCTTGACAATTGACATCTTGGAATATATTTTTTTTTAAATTCTTATAAATCCTAGCTGATTTTTCCAACTAAATATGCACATGCTAAAGACCATGGAAGAAAGAACTAGTATATGTTTTATAGACATGGGGTGAATGCTCAAACACATACTTTATTTCTTAATTATTAATAACCACTATCCTTGCACTAATAAAGGGATGATGTGAGGTACAAAAACTAATATGGGGTTCTCATTTACAACCATGTTTTAAGTGTCAAAGTGGCATTTTCAACTATGTCTTTTCATTTAAGTAACGCTGAAATTATATTTTCTAATTTATTTATTAGTATAGTGGATGACATATGTACAGGCTTTTGCAAAAGCATTAAACCTTAGACAAGCAAGGCATAAATGATTACCTAGAACCTTGATGTAACATTAAGATTTGAGGGCAAACATTCATGGTAAGCTTTGTTTAAACTTTTGTTAGAGTAAGCCAATCTTGTAGATAATGGACCTTGTTTTCAGCCACAAATATGATAAAAATATCATAGAAATTTCAAGCATCACAAGAGTTTTACCATGATCCAATATCTTTGCATGGTGGTGCAATGTCCTTAACAATGTCACATAATTTTGAATCGATCCGGATTGTTAAAAATTTGATCATCAGTGGGACATCTAAATTTTTTGTCAATCAAATTTTGACCAGTAAAGAGAAGTTTGATACAAAAATAAATAACCTTACTTTTTTATATAGACAATTTTTGTACAATATCAGTTATAGTATACTTTTTAAATAAATTAACATGTTAAAATATTAGAAAAGCAATTTAATGTCATTCATGAAGGTTGTCCTTATCAACTAAAACCCTTTTTTCATTCAATAATTTGAATATTTGATAAAAATAATTCAAAATGCTCATTTTTAAATTACTTTAACTAATTTCCCAATTTTTTTAAGTATGTTTTAAATTTTATTGAAGAACTTGATAAGTTGAAAACCTACAAATTGCCTAACTATGGTCATTTAAAGTTAAACCTATCATTAAAATAGATGTGTTGGCTAATAATTTCTCTTACAAAAGCTTTGATGCATTGGCTAGTGAGTTCTTTTACAATTGGTTTAAGCCAACCAATTTGAAGTTATATGGAGCTGTTGTGGCCAGCAACACCCCCCCTTGTTCATTTAAGTATTGTCCAAAATACTAAATGAATGGGGACCCTTAGTTAAATTTTTCCTTTCTTCAAAATAAGGTTACCATCGTAAGCTTAGAAAGGTCTTTTGAATATTTTTAACCAAAGTCTACGATAAGGGAAATATCTTTAAAACCGCATTGCAAAAAAGATAGGAAATGCCTCCATTTCTCTATAATATCAGTATGCGTAAGACCCTCGTGTTAAGCATAACATCGCATCACAATGAAGTAATACTCATAAGGAAAAAACTTCAAGATTTACCGATCTGCGATAACACCGATCGCGAGATCGCATATCGCAGAAATGAGCTGGCAAGATTTGGCAAACATCAAACTTCTGCGACCTAGGATGTTGCGATCGCTGCGATATTATATTCTTGCAATCTGCGATGGTGCGATTTGTGATGGTGCGATTTGCGATGTTACGTAAGCAAATCATAAATCACTTTATCATGAATCCTTTGGGCACGCCATTCAAAGAAAAGCCACTTACCATAATCTGACTCAAGATCGTGCGCTTTTAATGATAGTAAATGAATTAGTTGTCAGTTATTAAATGAAATGAAGACGCGTGCTTTTGTAAAGAATTACTTCACATAAGGTGGCATATTTGATATATCTGTTGCGTTTAAAACTCTCCCATCACCTTTCTTAATCAGTCATTTCCATTTCACTCGTAATCTGCAGGAACGAAGAGCTAAGACGATTCAAAGCCAAACGCAGGAGCAAATGGGAAAGAAAAATAAAGCTCAAGGCTCTGAGGCGAAGGAAAAGATGAAGGATATGGCACCTTTGTATACAGACACAGCCTGTAACAGAGACGCAGGGATATCGACATGGGAAAGCATGTACAGGCTGCTTGAAGAAGAAAATCCTAGAGTAATGAAGGTTCATACTGTCGCGGGCTCACAACGCTCTTCCGAGAAGTCCTTAGAGGAGCTAGCATGTTCATTTCTTCACCGGATAGCAGCAAGGCCCAAAATTCTACCATATATGGATATGATCAAGTGGATACTTGACAATGCAGAGATGAACAACAGACAATTCAAGGTTCAAGGACATGGGCTCATCGGATCATTCGTCGCGCAAGATTTAAAGCTTATGTATCATCTTCTTGAACCGCAGGCGACTTACAATGCACAATTCGTTAAGAAATTTGTAGCAGAGAACCCAAACCTAGCAGAGACCACCAAAGATTGGTCCAGAAAAGAGGAGCCACTCAAAAAGGACAAAAATGGTAT
>APFE031155847.1:461097-478434 GCA_000404065.3 Pinus taeda | reverse complement strand
ACACGCACCATGTACACAATCATACAAACTTGCCCATGTGGCTCTTTCCTCTGGAGGACACCTGGATCATAACAAACAAGAAAATGGCTGCGGAATCTGGGATTGGCTGCGGAATCAGAGACCGGCTGCGGAAACCCTGTATCAGTTGCGGAATTGCAGCACTTGAACCAAAAATCTAAACCAACAGTCAATCATTAGCACAATTAGCAAATCATGTTAAAAAGTCCTATAATGCAATGAATTGAACAAGTTGATGAAGGAAATGATGACAAAAGAAGGAAATGAGTAGGAAAAGGCTGTTGGGAGGATGGGTAAATGAGTGCAGGTTTGAGGCTCAACACCTCCTCTAAATAACCTTCTATTACACCAAAAATTATCCTCTCATCTTTGCTTGAAAACCATTTCCATTCATTGGTCCCATAATCATTTGTCATGATATAAAATCCCAAGTGTTTGAAACCTACTTAAAATTCTAGATGCAAAATTGACTTAAAGCAATTGAATATTTTTTCATATATAGCATCAAAACTATCGTTGTGCATTATAGCTCTAATATCTCATTTAATTTAGAAGAATCTCTCCTTGAACCATTAGAGAGTAAACATCATCCACAAAATGTAAATGAGTTAATGTAAGAGATCTGCCTAACCTTGTATATTTTACAGATCTCTTTTTTCTTGCCTCTAGTAAACTATTATCAACCCTTTAGCCCCTATAAAAACTAGCAAAGATGATCAAGATCAACTATGTCTAAGCCATTTTTATGGTTTAAAGAAGGAAAACATTGGTCCATTGATTAAGACTATGAATGATAGTAATGGAAAGTAATTTGTTATTTAGTTCACTTAATGCACACAAAATCTTCTATGTGCCAAAATTAACCTCAATTACAACTAGCTTGCTTGATCATATGCCTTAAAAGATCCAACTTTAGAACCAGCCATGTCAACTTCTTTGTTTTAATAATATACATCCTTTATTGTGCCACTCCTACTACACCATGCCTTCATCTATTACAAATTATCCCAACTTGCACTTTTGAAATTATCGTAGAATATTTTCTTTACTCTTAATACTATTGCCTTGGCACGTAACATTGTAAATATAATTGCAAGGGAAATTGGCTTGAAAATATAATTGAAGATACCTAAGACACTTCCAATGCACCTTGATTAATGAAATACTATAACAATTCATGTTTTATCAACTAAAAAAAACCTTAAAATAACTCTATTACCCAACCATAGGGTTTGGATGTTTTCCCTTTTGGAAAATATGAGGTTCACTTTCAACTCATCTCTAATAATCTTCCCCATTAATATCTCATTGGTTGTACCATCTTTGACTGTTTATACAATATTTTCCCTATCCTCCTTATATATCTTCCCAAAATGATCCACTCCTAAAGCACCAATATATTTGAATGTCTAAGACATTGATCCATTGTCTCTCTTTGCCTCCTAGATTATGTTTTGGTTTTTCATATAATTTGAAGATTTATGGAAAAAAAATTCATCTCCCATTTTCAACCATAATTCCCTACTCTTGAGTCTCCATGATGCCTTTGCATTTACAAGATATTTCCTCTTCTTTTATTCAATATGTGTTGCCTTCGAATCTGGGTTCCTTTTAGAAAAAAGGTGGTAGCCCTGCTCTAAATGTTCACCCTTAACTAAACCTTCTAGCAAGAAGCCTCTAAAATCTCGTAGAGTTGTAGCCCTAACTCTGGATGACTACATTGGCCTCAAGGAAGTTCCTTTCTTTTTGGAAGGGTAATAGTAGTAGATTTGCAAAGAAGGCAATTATTTTGCACTCCATTTTGAGTTGGGTTAAAATCTAACTGGGAACTAATGTCGGGTAATTTTTTGGTCCTCCATATTCTTTCTAGAGGAAGTTTTTGTGCCATCCTGTGCTCCGATAGTGAGGTTTGGGAGATATGATCAAAGATTGGAATTGGGGCAAATCAGGCCTGTCTTGTAGTGATGGAATTTATATTTTGATCATAGCAGAGAATAAATGGTTGACCATAAATAATGGGTTATCCTCCCAGGCCTCCCATTGATGTTTTGGTTGCATGACATTCAATAAACCATAGGTAAACAAATGGGTTAGTATATTTGTATTGAATATGGGTGTCTAACTAAGCTCAATCATCGATTCACTTGGCTTTGAATTAAACTGGATGTTTGTGAAGGCCTGGTAGAGGAGGTTAAGCTACTTTTCAAAGGAAAAAATTGTAATCATTTGGTGGATTATAAGAGGGTACCCTTAAGGTGTTTTGTTTATAAATAGGTTAGACACCTTATAGATCAGTGTGAGAAAAATTAGCATGGATTTAGACCAGTTAAGAAGGTGTGGTTCAAAAGAATACGAGTCGAACTTCAGATACCTTAGTTCCATCTCCTAGAGCAATTCCTGGTGAAGACACTAAGGATCCAATTCCTATAGGTATGGTTCTTACTCCTTATATAATTTGGCCCCGTGTATATCCCCCCCTTCCCTTAGCACCTTACCCTCCGAGGTCTTCTATTTTTATGGATGAAGTAGCTTCTCTCCCAACCCCATTGGTCTCCTTGCCTCCTTCCTTAATAGTTCCCTACTTGGAATGGTTGTTCACTTTTATGGTCCCTTCATCCTCTCCATCCAATTTGGAGGAAGTCTTCTCAGAATCTTATAGGATGTAAAAGGTGTCATACAAGAGGAGATATAATCTCAAATTGTGCTTAATATATTCTTCTAAAGCCTCTTATAAAGGAGGGTTGGTAGAATATTGCACTTTTGTCATCCATGCAAGCTAGAAGTCTTTGTTATCCAAAGCACGAACTAAAGCTAAGGAGGACATCAATCTAGGCAAGCAAAACACCATCTTGGGGTCCCTTAGAGCAAAGAAAGTCCTCACGGGGTCTTCCACATATGATTGTGTTCTTTATGAACATTAGGGGTTTTTTGGGCACCCCTAAACAACTTGCCCTCAAATGTATCCTAAGGACCCAACATCATTCTGTTATAGGAGATTGTGACTTTTGGAGCAAAGGCTCGTGTCATTTTGGAGCCCTGGTTTAAGGGTTGGTGTTTTTTATCTTGGGATGTAATTTGATTATTTGGAGGATTGATTTCGGCTTGGCACCCTTCCCTCAATGCCATCTAATCTTCAGCTTCCAACAATTTTATCTTAATGACTTTGGATTTAAAATTCTTTGGTGTTTCTTGGAGAAATTTTAATGTATATCGGTCATATTCTGGTCGTTCATTGTCTTAGAACAACCTTTTTCCTTGGGCCTTATGACAAGCATGCCTACTATCTTGGGTGGGGATATGAATTTCACCACTTCAATTAGAGAAGTATAGGGACATTTTCCCTAAGCTGATTCTTAGGAGGGATATTTCTATCACCTTCTTGATTTTTCACGGTTAGTTGATTTGTGTCCCATCAAATTGTCCCTGATGTGGCGAAATTTGAGGGTGGGATTTGATGTTGTCTCAAAGAGGTTAGACAAAATTCTTGTGTCTGAATACATCCTTGCACATAATTTTATATCCAACACTAGGGTCGATCTAATCAATATTTTTTATCACAACCTTATTCTTCTAAGGCTTGAGGTTGAAGATGCTAAGCCTTCAACCCCATTCAAGTTTAATGTATCTTGGCTCAAGGAGCTTATATTTATAAAATTATTCGAGGATACCTGGAATCACCCAAGAGATGACAAGTCTACTCCATTGATGTTGTAGTTTTCAAATAAATTAAAAAACTTAAAAGCCAAAATGAAATCATGGAGCGAACTTCATAAGGAACAGAAGGACGCTTGTCTTATGGAGATTGAGGCCAAGATTACTGACATATTTAACTCCAATGTTTCAGGAATTTTTTTCAAGATTCCTTCATCTCCCTTCACTCACTGGAAGCATCCAAAATTTATATCTTAGCCTGTGAGGAAGAGTTATGGCCGCCAAAAAAGCAGGGCCAATAATACAAATTTATTTCATCAATTCTCAAATGCACAAAACGATATGGGAAATTAAGAATGGAGAGGGCATATTCTAAAAACTTTTAAGGACAAAGCTCTTGTGAGGGTCAGGTTTTTCAATTCCTTATTTGAAGAACCTTAGGCTTATCCCACACTTGAAAATTTGGAGGTATTAAACTATTTTCCACATGCTTTTTCTGACAAGTCAAATGAGGAATTGGAAGCCGAAGTTATGAATCTGAAGTTCTACGTGCACTTTCTCCTATGAAAAAGGGGAAATGTCCAGGTCTAAATGACTTCATTATCGAATTATGTATGTCTTTTGATATTTTAAAAGATGACATCCTCAAAGTTGTTAGGGAATCTCAAATAATGGCCTACATTTATGGGGTGCTCAGCTCAATATTCATTTGCCTCATGCCAAAAAAACAAAAAGAAACATATTTTGATGATTTCAAGCCCATCTTTTGTTGCAATTTCACATACACACTAATCATGAAGATCATATCTTTGAGATTGAAGCCCATGTTGAGTTCGTACATTTCAAAGGAGAAATTTGGTTTTCTTCAAAATTGCTAGATTCACAACATGGTGGCCTTTAAAAAAGAAATATCTTCACTCCATCAAAGCTAGATGTTCTCCTACTATTACTCTCAAAGTTGATTTATTGATTTATTAAATAGAGCATGAGTTTAAGGATAGTTAACTAAATATTAGCTTGTATGTCCTTAGTGAATTTTGTAGCCTTAATAAATGGGCGACCATCCAATTTCTCCAAGGCTTCTAGGGTCCTGAGGCAGGGTTGTCCCCTCTCTTCATTTTTATTTCTTTTAATGGCTGAAGTATTGAGCATCTCGATTAAGAGGGTTATCAACTTAGTTGAGGCTAAAGGAGTCAAAATTCTAGATCAATTTTCCTTATCACATTTACAGTTCATGGGTGACATTATCATTTTAATTCAAGGGACTATTATTAGCATAAATGCTTTGAAAATAGTTCTCAACTCTTTTCCCCTCATAACAGGAATGCTTAACATGGAGAAGTCCACTCTTTCCTTCAATAACATTTGAGATGTGGTTAGGATTTCTCTTTTACATACCCTTCCTTTCTATATTAAAGAAGCCTAGGATAGTAGGAAGTATCTGGGCTTTTATATCAAACCTAATGCTTATACCAAAAGTTATTGGATATGGTTAATTAAAAAAGTGGAAGCAAGAACAAATCTTTGGACAAATAATTTTCTACCAAGAGGCAGCCATTCGGTACTTGTTAAGTCTATTTTGGAAGGAATTCTTATATATTGGACATCATTTGTCGTTGTTCTGAAAGGGATACTAAACAAAATCATAAGTTTTAGCAACAAATCCATTTGGTCTGGTAGAAAAATTTTGGAGGGGAATCATTTGGTTAATTGGAAATACATTGCTAAGCCTAAGCTCCTTAGCGGTTAGGGACTGGAAAATTTATACTTTTTAAATCAAGCCCTTGTTGTTAAAGGCTCCTAAATAACAAGTATATTTCTACAAAAAAAAAATGAAATTGAATGGATTATGAGCTATTGGAAATTGGTTGTGAATTATTTTATTATTTGGCAGACCCTTGCAAATGTATTTCCAATCACAAGAGAATGGATAGCCTGGAAGATCAGTGATGGTGGAAGTGTTTGACTGAGGTTGGACCATTGGGTTTGTTCCAAGGAAAATTATAAACTTTCAGAAAATACCATCTCTTTTTTACAAGTGACAAGAGTCTTCTCTTTAGCATATGCAATCTCTCAAAATGAACACGAATGGGGGTGGGGGCATGGAAATCTGCATAGGAGCTTGGGTTGGTTGGGACAAAGGTAAAATAATGGACTAACTATGTGGGCATCTTAGTCTCGACAATGATAAAGTTATCAAATGAAGATGAAGATCGTCTCATATGGTACAAGAATCCTTCTTTAGGTTCCTTCACAACAAAGATTGTATATCAAGATCTCATGAAGGGACAATCAACTAATGAGTCAACATGATGGTGGAAATTGCTTTGGCATCACAAAGGTCTACTCAAAGGAAAAATAGCATTGTGGTTAGCCTTACCCAATAAGTTTATCTCCTTGTATAATTTCATCAAGAGAGTGTTGATAGGATCTCGGTGATTCCCTCTCTACAAAAATGATGAGGAATCCATCTATCATTTGGTCATTTATTACTCTTACACTTGGCAAGTCTAGCCTTTGTCTAAGAGTACATTCAATCCCTTAACTACTTCTTGTGACAAAGATTCTTTGATCGAATGTGTTTAAGACTAGGTTAATGATTCAATTGTTTCAATATTTACAATTTTCCCTGCTTCTCTTGTCCACTTTGTGTGCTAAGCCAAGAATATGGATTTGTTCCAAGAAAAAATCGTTCCAACGAAGGTTGTTAAGGGCATCATTGATTCCACTTGCAATTCTTTTAGAGTTGAGGTAAAATGCAAAAATCTCAAAGCTCCATTATGCCTCTCTTAGACAAGTATATCCCATGGGATTTCTTGAATAGGGTAAGTGAAGGAACCCCCCCCCACCATATGTGGAGATAGAGTTGTATTATTTCTAAATGGTCATGATTATTTTCATGTTAACTATGATCCTGGAAGTGGGACCAATATGAGAGCAGAATTTTCAACTCTTTTGGCACTTATTTATGTGCCAAATCAAAAAGTAGTGAAATTTATGTAGATATTGAGGGATTTGAAACTTGTCATAAAATGGGTATGTGGTTGAGTTTGGATAGAATACCCTCACCTAACAAATTTTCTACAAGAAATAAAGTAGGTTATGAACAAGTTGGAGTGATTCTCTTGCAATCATATCTACGAAGAATTAAACTCTCTGGTAGATAATCAGTGGAAAAGCTTTATTATCCTATTGAATGCTACAAGAAACCTAACTATGGTGATCATTGGGCATTCAATACACGACCCTCTCCTTATTGATTATGATCTTTCTCACTCAAGAAATGAGTAAGTTTCCATCATCAAGAAAGTTTACAACGCTTCGATATGACCTTCAGTGGTCAATTTCACCCTTGAAATATCAAAAGCAATGTAGAACATAGAACAAACAATCAAGCATTCAAAGAATAAAAAACCATCACACCATGCACATTACTACTAATACCATATTAATAAAACTCAATGTAAATCACAATTGTGTAGTTATCCAAGACAAGACAAGCCCAACTTCATAGATCAAAGACTAGTGTGTTTAACGCGTCACATACCAACTAGGTTCACATTACAAAAACAAGGCAAATCGACATTTTAAACACTAAATACTATCATTATTAGAGTGAATCTATGTATCAAATAGAAAATACAAATAATATAGAAGAGATCTCTAAGTTATAATTCAACTGTAATTGGCATACAATTGGTTCACACATTATCTATATACCAAAGAGCTAATATCATGAGATAATCCCACACATCAAATGTTAAAACCACATATCTACTATAAACTCTAAATATATATAACATTGAAATGATATTTACTTGCAAAACCTAAATAGCATGCCACAATCCATTAGAAATATAAGAATATGAAGAGGCAAATCGATGGGTTAGTGAGCCCCTGCCAACAAGTAGCGGTGCCTTAAGAAAAGAATCTCAAATCACACCAGATCTAATATGAAGTGCATATAACCGATCAAAACCAATATTCTATTATCAATCCATAGATTTTATCAACATAAACACGTGCAGGAGTACACATAGTGGTCCAATGAGATCGTATTTATAGTGTTCAAATAATATTTGACCTTGTTAACCATACTAAGAGGCCACACTCTATTTTTATACATTACAAAATACATGGAAATAATGCTAACATCCATAGCCTAAATTGAGCAAGGTGCGAGCAGTCTAACGACCCTTGTACAGATTTAGAGCAATAAAATAATCAAACACCAAAATTGAGAAGGTGCGGTCACATTGTAGTTCAACATATCTTATGCATGAAACCTTGATCTTGTCATATTTTGTTGAGGTTTATCATTGACGTGGAATGCCAACTCAACACTTGTCGTTGACTATGAGTTCATCCTAACATATGAAAAAGCATCTCGAGGGTGTCGTCAAAAAGACCCATGTTCTTGTTTTGAATTTGAAGGTGTGTACATATGCCAACTGTGGAGTGCAATTGCAAGAACCTACATGGGTTATAAGATCTACTTCATAACCTTAATTAGTGTCCCTAATTAAGATTAGTCCCTTAAATGCATTCAAAATTATAGACTTCCAATAATAAATGATGTTTTACCTTGAAATACCCCTTTGATCATAGTTTTCCTTAATTGCGCACAAGGGATGGTCACATATGGGAAAAAATGAGGGTTTAAAGGGGTCCAAAATGGTCAAGTGATAGTGAGGACATCATCAATTCTGATCCCAAACATCTCCCCCAGGCTTGAGATTTTGTGTGTGCTCACACAACAAACTATAGTTGACATAGTTGAATTTGTATTGGGTGCTCCTTTGAACAAAACTAACCAAAACTATAGTGGTCTTATGACCTCATTGATTCTCAATATTAATATTGAAAATAGCCCTACATATCCTCTATGCAAATTTAAGTTTCTTTTGCGAGGGCTTGCTTCATATATACAGATAAAATTCTCTCTATACCAATTCCCAGCCAATTTAAAATGCTTCTTATTCTCCTTAGAAAATTTTGCAATTTCTTCCCGCAACTTTGTGTTCTTGGTATTTATGATGGATTTTTCCTTCTTAACATGTCTATCAAGAACTTTAAATTCTCCAATTTTAATTTTGAGCTTTTTAATCTCCATATTCTCTTTTGTCAACTCCTGAGTTGTAGGTTAATCCAATGGAGTAGAGGACATAGTAGGATAGAAATCAATAGCATCCTGAATTAATGGACTCACAAAATCATTGTAGGACTTTGTTTTCAGCCTTTTAGGCAAAGAGCCCATTGATCCCTTTCTCTTAGCGGTTTATGGATAGCCGTTCGAGTAGAAGGGAAAAAAATTGTAGAATTTTGTTGGTTCATCAAGGTAGTGAGGACAGGGGGATAGATAAGGTTCATATGAAGCCAAATGGGTTGATTTATTGGGAGAATGGGGATGATATGGTATATAAGATTAAGAGGGAGATAAAGGAGTTTAATTATTAGGGGAATCTATAAGTGATATACAAGGGGCATGAGAAGGTGAGGGAGCAACCTCTGTTTGTGTTGGCACCTTCTTTTTCATCATACTTCTAGTCACTCTCCTTGACGTAATAAAAGGTCGTTGATTTAGTTTCTTCACATTCTTGAGATCCTCTACATAGGGATCAAAATATTCATCTCCTGGAGCATTATCTCTTCCATCTCTATCACCATCTTCAAGCTTTTCTTTGTCTTTTCCATGAAGTTTTTGAGATTCCTTTTTTACAGGAACTTCTTGCGCCACTTGTGGTACTAGAGGGGGGGGGGGGTTACCAAACTAGTTTTTAGTGACAAAGGCATCCCAATTATCCCCCCTCTTCCTTAATTCATCCATAATTAAAATTTTAATGAGGTCATGCTGATACAAGCTACGTTTAGCATTCCTAGGGTTTCATTGGACACGCTTTCCCATGCAGCCTAGTATCTTGAAAAGAAAATAAGAAAAATTGATGCATTCACCAACTTCGAAGTGAAAAAGAAAATGAGTATGATAAAGAAAGGTTATAATATATCTGCCTTATCAAGTCACCACCTTATGTAAAACAAAGAGTAATTTCCTCCACTTTTTCACATTGTAGCAACATGACACTCCTTATTTCCAATCTGTCTCTAATTCTTGAGGATTGAGGAATTGACTCCAAGTTCCCTTCTCTACCTGCTTGTTTTTAAACCAATTTTCACCCTATTGAGAGAGCCCCATGGCTTAAGCCATTGAATCTTCCATCACTGCCATGACGAGATCACCAATTTGGGCTATATTTCCATCGAATCCTTGGATGATTCAATTTCTACTACATCATCATACCCTTTTAATTTCTTAATAAATGTAAGCCATCCCATGACTCAAAGTATTGGCTTACTAAAATTATACTTAGGAAATCATTCCAGGGCCACCAATAACCAAGGTTCCTCTCTTACTTGTCCAAGTTTTCCCATCTTGTAGAGTAGATATTTAGGGCTTAGTCTCTTTGAGATCTATTGTCATCTAGGGCAAAGGTATTTTTATAGCTAAGGGACATAGTAATATTTGAAATAGGGGAGAGGATGATACCTCAAACAAGGGTGGAATGATGTTTCAAACAAGAAATAAGGTGGTGGGGCTATCAAATTATGGTGAGGCATAATAGATCTTGTGTGCATGGAAACCAATGATGACCGATGATAATGAAACAATGACGAAAGGGAATAATGTATAGAAATTGAATGGCACATTCAAATGATTGCATGAGATGATGAAGGAAAACTGTATTTGTAAATATTGGTTCGAAGGTTGTATTGTCAAATCGTCTAAGTTTCAAACACATTAAGAAATTTATAAGATAATTGGCTTACGTTAGTTACTTGGTATCATAGCATCCTTGTAATGACCATGCAAGACAAATTTGACTTATACAACAAATGGAGTGTTGAGTTGAACTTTTGGAATAATCTATGGACTTGGAAGAATTGACACTTGGAAGGATATTTGAATATGACTCCTTAAGAGTTAGAAGGCTTAATCTTCTTTAAATAATACTAGAAGACAACAAAAGTAACCCAAATTTGCAAATGGATTAACTAAAAACACAACATGGCAAGTCTTGTAACCTTCATACTAATCATGTAACCATAGCGACCAAACTGTGTGAAAATATGAAGATCTATAAAACTTGTTAACATTGATATTGTTGTCTTTGTATATCCATACAACCTACGACTTGAAAATTCTAAACATTGTCAAGCTCAAAGGAAAACGAAGGACCACATGATGAAAATGATGTAAGATGCTAAAAAAGGAATAAGAAATATGGTCCATGTATCTTGGTCTACTTCCCTTCATTGGACTGTATTGTCTGTTATTGATGATAATATTGAGGATGCCAATGTGCTGGTAATATTGGTGTTGATGCTAATGACCATGGTGATGATGCTGGAAATAGTACTTGTGGAAATGATGATGTTGAGAGAAAATAATTGAAGCAGAGGTTCTTATGTTGATTGTGATAAAGGAGTTAACAAAGTGATCATTTCAAACTTTGAATCATCGAGGTTTTTCATGGACCACCCTGCATAACCTTAGTCGTTGTCATCAAATTCAAAGACACAAAAACTAACCCTTTTTCAAACAAACCACTTGATCTCTAACAACTAACACCTCTTTTTTATTAAATAAAACACACATTTTTTTTTATGGGAGATCTACCCACCAGTTTCCTGGCTTTCAAGAAGACTTCCTATTTAATTATGCCAACAAGCTAGTTTTCATAATTGAACCTAATTTTTTTCCTTACTTATTATTATATATTAGGGAATATATGCCCCATAGTTACCTGGTTTTTAAGTAAACTTCTTGTTTAATTATGCTGACAAACTAGTTTTCACAATTGAACCGTTTTTCTTTTTTCTTTTTTCTTTTTTCTTTTTTCTTTTTTCTTTTTTCTTTTTTCTTTTTTCTTTTTTCTTTTTATTGTATTATATTAAAGAAGAAGAACAAATTAAAACGAAGTTATAACATGTTGGGGATCCTCCCTTCCTAACACTTTCAATCCAAATTGTTATAGAACTCTTTGAACAATTTATTTTTGATCAATACATTCTTGCTACAATCTCAATCTATGCACATTGACCATAAATGAATTTCCCTATCCGTATATCGTTTTAATATTTACAGATTCATTGTCAAAGACATCCTCGACTTCATAAGGGCCCAACCATCATGTACGGAACTTCCCCTTAAATTGTTTGAACTTGAAATAAAAGAGGAGAGCCCAATCTCCTAGAATAAACTACTTATGTTTAATGAATTTATCATGCCTATTGTTTCTTTATTGTTGGACAAGAGTGGTTTATTAGATAACATTTTGCCGCATTTCATCCAATTCATTTGGTTGGAGGATTCTTTCTTGTTATGCCTAAGAGAGCTTTATGCCTAGGCAAGTTGCAGTCCTATATGTCTTCACTCGGAGTTTAATTAGCAATAACACTTGTTTTCCATAATCCAGCTCATATGGAGTATGCTCGGTTGTATCCCTCCATATACTCCTATAGGCCCAGAAGGCCTCTGGATATCGATTTGCCCAATCCTTGTGATGCAATTGCATTGTTTTGGTCAAAATGGCCTTTAGGACTTTGTTAGTTGATTCCACCTACCCATTAGCCTATTGATGGTAAGGTGAATATTTTCGGTGCAAAATTTTGTACTCTTGTGTAATGACATACATAAGCTTTGAAGCGAATTACACTCCTTGATCTGTTATAATTGCCCTTGGGATACCAAAACGGGTGAAAATATCTTCAAATAAAAAAATAATTGTTTCTTGTTCATTAGCATGAAAAAGGGCTTTAGCCTCTACACACTTAGCTATGTAATCTTCACAAACCAATATATACCTTTTCCTTTTCGATGTTGAGGTGATAGGCCCGATGAAATTAAGTGCCCACTTTTCAAATGGTTCAATAGGTACCTGGGATTGGAATGGCATTTCATCGGACTATACTAGGTGGCGCATCTGTTGACTACTATCACACTTTCAAACATGCTTTTTGGCATCCCGGAAGAGGGTAAGCCAATAGTATCCCGAATGAAGGACTTTATAAGTTTTCCTTTTGTCAGTGGAATCCCCCCAAAATGGCTCATCATGGGAGGCTCTCAATATATCAAACATCTCATCTTCTTGTATACATATTTTGATGATCGAGTCAGGTCTAGTACAAAAGAGATCTCCAACCCAAGAGTAGGAGGCACAGAGTTTAACGATATTTTGCTTCTTCCTAGAAAAGAGATGTTGTGGTATCTTATCTGTGGCTAGATAAATGACTATATTTGCAAACCATGGAGATTTAATAGACATAGCAAATAAATGTTCATCAATAAGAGTGGCATCTACATAAGTTTCTTGTCCTTCATTATGAATTATGGAAAGGAAATATGCTACAAGATTAGCCCTTCCAGCTTTATCTAAATTAGTAACAATGGACTCCTATAGTAACAACAACCAGCGATAGCGCTGTGGTTGATAATCAACGTGAGGCAGAATCTAAAAAGTCTAATAAGTAAAATTATAAGTGATAGCGCTGCAGTTGATAATCAGCGTGAGGCAGAATCTAAAAAGTCTAATAAGTAAAATTATAAGTGATAGCGCTGCGGTTGATAATCAGCGTGAGGCAGAATCTAAAAAGTCTAATAAGTAAAACTATAAGTGATAGCGTTGCGGTTGATAATCAGCGTGAGGCAGAATCTAAAAAGTCTAATAAGTAAATTTATAAGTGATAGCGCTGCGGTTGATAATCAGCGTGAGGCAGAATCTAAAAAGTCTAATAAGTAAAATTATAAGTGATAGCGTTGCGGTTGATAATCAGCATGAGGCTAAGCATGATAAGAGAGTAGTTAATGTCTCATCCATAATGCTCACACCTGAAGAGATTAATTAATGAAATAAAATAAATTTTACAAATTAATTAATTAATTAATTAATTGGTTAGGCAATTAAGGCTTATTGGTTATATCCAAATAATTGGTAAAATAATTAATAACAATAAATAAAATAAAAACAATAATAAAATTAATTAATTAATTAAAACAATAATAAAATAAAATTAATTAAAATTAATTAATTAATCAATAGGAAGGAATTATAAATAAATTAATTAATAAAAACAATTAAAGCAATAAAATTAATAAATTAATTTAATTTAATTCAATTTAACTTCATCAATTTTAATTAATTCTAACAAAACAATTAATAATAACCTAAGATTAATAAAATAAAAATAATAAAAAGTAATAAATTACTTTTTATTATTCCCTATGTCCAAGGAACCACGAACAAGATTTCTCGGATCCTTAGGAGGTTTGATATTCCCTCAACCTTCAGGCCTCTCAGCACCATTCGTAATTCCCTCAGATAGGTAAAAGATCTTGTTAACCCTAAGGACATGAAGGGTGTTTATTTGATCCCTTGTTCGTGTGGGACTCCCTATATCGGGGAAACAGGGTGCTCCATCCATCAGAGAATTAGCGAAGATGTAGCTGACCTGAGACATGGGAGAACCAAGTCTTCAGCATTAGCAGAGCATGTGGATAAGACCAATCATCAGGTCTGCATAGAGGAGGCCAACGTCGTTGCAAAGTTGCTCAGTTCCATCATCGTAAATTCAAGGAAGCTATTGAAATTGAAAGAAGGCCTAACAATCTCAACGGAGATGACGGCTGGAAGATCAGTAGATGTTGGATCCCTACCCTTTCATCTTAGTGTTTCTTTCCCTCCCCCGCCTCCTTTCTTCCTTTTCCTCCTTGATCTTTGGGTCCTTCTCCTTCTTTTTTATTCTAGGTCGCTCTTCCCGTTTGGTTTTCTATTTTTCTTTTCCTAATTGATATTATTAAGTATAATCTTAGCTAATATATTTTTATTTAAAATTATTTTCTTTTTTCTTTTTTTATTTTTTTCTTTAGCTTACAAGCAGATTACCTTTTTCAGCCAACCATTAATAAGTATTTTATTTTTTAACAACCTAATATTATATCTTAATATAATATATATATATAAGTATTAATAAATATTATTAAACAAAGTAAAATAATTTTTTTAAAAAACTAATGTTAAAAGTATGGTTATATATCCTACTTTTTCTTAATGAACTACTATTTATATATAGTTAATAAATTTAAAATAATAAATGAATATTTTAAAAAAACTAAACCATTAATTATTTTTAATCTTATAAATTAAAAGAATAAATAATATTACATAAAATAAATTAATAAATAATGTAATAAACAAAAATAAATTACTCGTTAACAAACATTAAACGTTTGTATTTAATTTATTTTTATCTTAAATTATTATTAAATAGATAAACGAATTGTTAAAAAACTAGTCATTAACTTATTTTTACCTAATTTATCTTGGTTCTATAAATAAAATAATAAATAATAATAAGAATAAGAATTATAAATAATAATAACATTAATTAATTCATGGAAATTTGACCTGGGCCTTAAGTCAAAAATTAGCCGTTTATCTTTTTAGCCGTTGGAGTCTCTGCTCAGACTATTTAACTTGCTAGACTGAATCTGTTTCTTCAACTTGTCCTGACGATGAACCACACTAATTGGTTCGAAATGCGTCGACAAAGGTCTTTCTATATGTGATTTACGTCGAAATTCTTCTTATAAGTAATAAATTAATTAATTAATTGATTGACTAGGAATTAGAAATTAGGGCTTAATTAATTAATTAACTTTATTATTGTTTTAATTAATTATTTATTTTTAATTAATTTTTGATATTAATTAACAATTAATTAATTGATTAGGAATTAGATTGGTTAATTAATTAATTTAATTTATTATTGTTAATTAAATTAATTATCTTTAATTAATTTTGATTAATTAATTAATTAAGGAATTAGAAATTATGGGCTTAATGGAAAATAGAAAATTTGAAAATATGGATAAATAAATAATTTGGAAAATATGGAAATAAAACTATGAATAGAATTAAATAAAAGAATCAAAATTAATTTATTAAACAATTAAATCTAACTAATCAATAAAATTAAATTAATAAATTAAAACTTATTTTTGAATTAAAATAGGAATAATCAAGCCAATTAATTATTCTAATTAATTAATTAAAATAAAAATAAATAAGGTGTCAGCTTCTTTATAAGAATTAGGGGTCTTAGTTTATTTATACCCAGGTCCTTGGAATCTTCTCTCAATAAAAGCTTTCATTCTTCGATCTGATTTAGTCCTAATGATGGATCCCCATTGGGGTTTGAAACGTCGACAAAATAAACAAAAAACTGTGGATAATTCGGATCATGACACTGCAGAGATTAATACCCTTAGTAAAGGATTGGGATTCACGGTTTTTCTAAATCTTATTAGGAATGAAAAGGTGGATAAAGATGATATTCTAGTAAGTTTTGACGTGGTTTCTTTGTTTACAAAGATTCCTCTGGACGAAGTTGTTCATGTTATAAAGAAGGCCACCAATCCTAAAACAGCAAAGCTTGCATAAATTTGTTTATGATCCACTTTTTTCAGCTTTCAAGACCATTATTATGAACAAATATCAAGAGTCGCCATGGGTTCTCCGCTCTCACCTATCATCGCCAACCTATACATGGAGTACTTTGAAAGAAAAGCCCTTGACTCATACCCGTTGAAACCGGCTTGGTGGAAAAGATTCGTTGACGACACAAACTTAAAATGGACTCATGGCAAGGTTGAACTGGAGAAGTTTTTCAACCATCTTAACTCTATATCGCCTGAAATCAAGTTTACTATGGAGCTTGAAGAGGACGGTAAAATCCCCTTTCTTGATGTTCTAATCAGTAGAAAAGAGGATGGAACTTTGGGGCACCAGGTCTATAGGAAGAAGACTCATATTGATAGTTATCTTCATGCTGACTCATACCATCATCCATCCCAAAAATCCGGCATCTTAAACACTCTAGATGTTAGGGCTCTCAGGATTTCTGACCCTGATCACCTAAATGAGGAAATTGAACATTTAACCTCGGTCTTTAAAAACCTAGGATACAAAGAGTTTAGTATTAAAAAATCTATAAGAAGAGCTCAGGATAAGGTCCTCTCTAAGAATCCTCCTGAAAACAAGAAAGAGAAAGAAAATTGTGGGAGATTATACCTTCCATTCATCCAAGGGATTACGGATAAGATTGCAAATTTTTTTTGAAAGAATAACATAAACACTCAATTTACAACATGTGGAACAATAAGGCAAATGATGAGGTTAGTCAAGGATAACATCGATCATCAACAACTCAAGGATGTGTACAAGATTGATTGCTCTTGTGGCAAGAGTTATATTGGGGAAACTGGTCGGTCTCTAAGAATAAGGCTTAAAGAGCACGGAGCTGATATAAAGAATGGGAGATCACGTACATCAACCCTTGCAGAACACTCATCCAAAACCAAACATCATGTGTGTCTAGAAGACGCTAAAATAATTGCAAGAGAGGATAATTATCAAAAAAAAGAAAAATCAGGCAGGCCATCGAAATTATGAAATTTCCTCAGAACCTCAATACGGACAATGGGAGTGAGATTAGTGGAAATTAGCTTCCCCTTATTAGACAAATAAATCGTTTGAAACCTTTAGAAGCATAGTATCATAGGTTTTTAATATTTAGAGGATTAATAAAATTAATAGATTAATAATTTTAGGC